>LOND01002607.1:25151-58992 GCA_014220965.1 Paragonimus kellicotti
GTGGTATGCCAGTCAGTGTTGCATACATACACAGCAGCCGGATCATCATCATCATATCATCATATCAGCCAGAGCCTGACCAAAAGGTACTGTGGCTCGGGCTGCCGCTCACCTCAACAGTGACGTGGAATATCCTAGAAGAAAACGTTACTAAGAAGGTTGAAAATTAATAGAAGTCTAAGCAAAAGAACTAGAAATGGTATGGATGCAGGTACGCCATTGACTGCGACACGCTGCCATCTCGGATAGCGTCTCTAACCAGCGGTTTGAGTGATCACGAGGACCCCATCCAGGCAGGCGACACCTACCCACTTTACTCAGTGGAGCAGTCAGGGTTTCATATTTCGTGACCACGTTGTCGCTTGACCACCACGTGGTTTCACCCAACTGTTGGTGGTCTCAGTATATAATGCCCGGTACGGTAAACGCTCAGCTGGCATACGGAGTACGTGACCTAACCATCGCAGGCTGTGCAACGTGAGTAGTTGACCAATTGATCGCGCATCCCGAGCGTTCCGGAATACGCGCCGGCGAACTGCCGCATTGCTCACGCGATCAGTCCACTTAATGTGGGCTATTTGGCGGACAACGATGGTCAAATACAGCAAGCTTGTTGATATCTTCCTTGCGAACAGGCCACGTCTCCGAACCATAGAGCAAAACAGAACGCACACAAGCATTATATACTCTTCCTTTCAGCGACAATCGAACGTCTTTTCGACGCCACAGATGACGCAGGTTGGCAAAGGCAACTCGTGCCTTTGCTATCCTCGTTGATATCTCATCAGCAATATTACAAGCTGACGAGATAATGCTACCCAAGTAGGTGAAACTGTCCACAGTCTCGAGCGGATTATCTGCCAACTGGCCACTTGCTTTTTCGGGCGATACATCCACTACTAATTTGGTTATTTTCTCAGTCTTACACATTTAAAAGAGGGTCATTTTCATTCGGCTTTTCCAAGTGCACGACCTGTGTACGAATTATATACCAGAATCAGAACAAAACAAATCGATCATTCTAATCCACAGTCGTGAAGAGAATCATGGTCTACTGAAGGGGTGCCACACTTGCTGCCACGGGACACGCGCTCGCAACTGGCTTGGGATTAATTGGCCAAGAGGGGGAATAATGAACTGTTTTTGTATGGAGGCTGGTGTCAGTGTTGTTGAAACAAGTCGCACTCTAACAGCTTTGAATAGCTCTTTCGCAATCATCACTTGTTTTCATCTTCCGGTTGACGTAACATGCTCTTTTCACCCGAAGGTGCATGCTAATAGATGATGCTCAGTGAGCATGCGGAATGCAATTCGAAGCCCTGCTGTTCTGCAAACTGTTGCCAACGCATTATGGTTACTCAAGAATGACTACTGACATATAATCAATCGCAACATATGAATTCTGTTGCTCTGTGCTAGTATGCGGAAGGCCAAGTTCAAGTCGATTTTATGACCAGCATTAGCATGCAGTTGTATGTACAAGTGCATGAGTTCATCTCGTGTGCTCTTTTTGGTCAACCACTTGGCTGGTTGTTACAGCTGCCGTAACTCACATGAATTGGAAGACTCTATTCCTTTGGATCTTTAATCATACGTGTATAATTAAATTCATGCAATTTCCTGCAGAATGATAATTGAACAAAGGTAACTGTTGGTCAGATTGACGCTCGCTTGTTGGGGATATTTTCAAAAGGAATTTCTTCTTTCCCATGGATCGTGTTACTGTTTGCGATGCAGTCTAGTTAACCCATTTGTGGATTGTTATACATGATTACTGATAATGATAGTTGAGCGCTAATTTTCCGTCTTATCTAGAGTATGAATTGTTACACTTCTAAGCAGAATCTGTACGACGAACTGTTGCTGTTACATGAGTATTATGTAAAATTGTGTTTCGTTCATGCGGCATCATGTGACTAGTCTCTTCACTTTTGCGTGATCGTCAATATTTTGTAACATCGTACTTTACCGCATAAATATGATGTAATGTATGTTCCGTGTTGTCGTCTTTTACTCCATGTATCCTTTTGCTAATCTGCTCGAACCGTTTGAAATGCTTTGCAGTTTGCTAACGGCGGAAGCTTGGCCGGAATGCTTTCTGCCAAACTGATCGATTTGCCGTGGTCTGTACGCATGAACTTGGCATGGGATGTTGCAAAAGGTCTTCATCATCTGCACAGTCACGACCTCATACATCGGGATTTATCATCAGCAGTAAGTTTGCGAATGTCTGTTGCTATTGACATGATATGGTTGCGGAGTTGAATTTAAAGCTGCTTTAAACACTTAATGAGACGGAGTTCATTTCGTCACATGATAGTTACCCCCAAACTGAACTCTCGGTACAGTTCACTTTATCAACTGTTATCGTTGTACATGTATATTCCGAATATCGTTATCACATCTTAGAACTGAACACGAACACTTCACGTGTGCATTTATTGGGGCTAGAAGATGGAACGATTCGTGTTGAATAGGACGAGTAGCACAGAAATACACGAACATTAATCCGTGTCACGCAACGGTTCCAGCTGACGTCTTCATGGTAACTCGACTCGTTCAATACCACTCATCGGTGGTCGTCACGTTTTTGTTACTTCACCACATTCTCGCCTGCTTAACCGTACTACCTATCAGTTCTCATTTGTTTCATATATGGCGGATCGGAACGGTGGTCTGTCACTTCATGTCAGTGATTTTAAATTTTCTACGATATATTTTCTCCTTACCTTTTTTGGGTGAAACATCATCATTCCCACCACCTTATATGCACCATTTGAACGCTAAAGTCAGACACCCAAGCTAAATATAGCCTAGTTTAAGGCCGCGTTTATGTTTAAAGGTCGGTACAAAGGATTAGTTTGGCACAGTGATGTCAGTTCATCATCACATCAAGTTGACGATCGCTTGAGCAAAAGTCTGAGATCCGTGTGTTGGATTGTTTTCAAATTTGTTTCGACCTTTGACCAGAAGCAAAACAACTGAGGTGAAACCGCGCTATGTTGAACATGCTGTTGGGAAGGCAACAAAGATAATCTTAACTTTTCACATATTTATGGTCGATGATTCTGTTTGTTTTTTTTGACAATCGAATGTCCCGAGTTGGTTAACAATTTCGATTGTCTATAAATGTTGTTGTTCCACAGAAGTTGCGCAAGATCTAAGTGGAACATCAGTCACGTTTGTGCACAACGTTTGCGCTCGGGTAGACTTACCGGTTAACCTTTTTTAAGAACGAAGCACCAGGCGTGAGTTTTGCCCGTTTTAGGGTTCATCAACAGTGTCACGGTTGGGATGCGAATTCCAGCCACATTATTACGAGGCAACCCTATTGGCTGTTTTGCCATTGACCTCATGTTAAGTACGACCGAATTACCTATCTGAACGCTTGGTTGCATTCCCATGTAAATGACTGGGTCAACACACAAGCCGATTGTGTTAGAGCGAAGACAAAGTGACAGAAGGTGTTTTTTTAATAATATAAATGACTGATTCGATGACTCGCCGGTCTCCTGCACACCACAATCATTCTGTCATACATTCAATCAAGCAGAGTATGAATGGCAGGGACAGTTGTCGTGCCAGTTTCTTGAATTTGGAGAAGTTCATGGTGGCTACGTTTATTCTCCAGATCACCAAACCATCTTGTAAGGCATGTTGCATCTTGTCCGTTTTCCATCTCTTTCAGCCAAGACAACAAAAGCAGGACAATGCGTTTTAGTGACTACCCGAACCAGTGTAAAAATGGGCTACAACCACCTTCTTTTTCATAGATCAGTGATTTCAAAAACCAGCGACGCAACAGAACAATTTGAACGATTTTGCAGCGTAAGAGCAAATTGTTCATTCAAGATTGTGAGTAGTAGGCGATACCGCACAGACGCATTTAAAGCTCAGGAAGTCGAGGCTGCCACGCGATCTGTCTGTGAATAGCGTGCGGTTGTGGCTGTGTTGGAGCTGCATCACATAGTAATGTGGTGATCAACCAAACAAACACTGGCCGTTCTTTTACACGCAGTCGTCGCTCTTTAGTACATGAGATCGAATGCGGATCCGAACAAGCGATCATCTGGCAACTTTTGTAAGGTTTGAAATCGAGGTTTTCCATTTTAACTGTTCATAATTCGCCAACCCAATCAACTCCGAACGTCCACTTCAGGCTCCACATGATTTTCCAAACGACAACCCCTAGCAGTTTTGATTCATACAGACACTGACATTATGTTTTGCACGTTTAGATGTTTGGCCAACTGGTCAGACCAAAGGTCAAACCGCCGACGTGTTTTGCAAGGCTTGGATTAGCATATTTTCACTTTGACGTCAAGTATTATGCGTGTGTACACAATCATTTTGAGCGTTCCGTCTTTCATAATGTGTTCTATACCGTTCATTGTATCAGAATATTCTGATTCGCGTTGGTCCGCTGAATCCATCGGCCCAAATTGAAATGACCGATTGTACAGACTCAGCAATTGCACACAACCTGGCTTACGGTGTGTCGGTCGGTCACAATTTACTCGTACCGGACAGCACGTTTATGCATGAGTGTTTGGTCAACACACACGTACAACTACCACCCACTACAACTAGATTATCGCACTCTCTGAAAAACGCCACGGAGGTCAGCGCAAATGGTTCGTATCACTCGCCATCTCCCCAGCCGTCTCCCAGCAGAACTGTACCGGCTGTGGAACGTGAGCGTATGGGCGACATTGGCTCTTGTCAGTCCGAAGTGGTCAATCTAGTGGATGTGCTTAACGGGGATCGTTTGTCTCCCAATTCGAATTGCCCGAAAAGACCGCCTCCAAATCGTTTTATCGCTGTCCCGATCGTGGAACCGATCTGGAAACGTGCCGCATGGACCTCCTTACTGTCCCAAGTCAATGGTTACACGGCAATCGTAGCCGATTTGGGCTTGTGTCTCGACTTGAGTCAGTAAGTGTTGGTGATTTTTGTACAGGTTTCATCTCAGGAGGCGATTTGCCAAGGCGTACTTGATGAATTTACTCCAATTAAGTTTGAGCCAAGAATCTCATTTTAAGGTTGTTACCATTTCGGAATTTATTTCCTAAAAGGCGGCTCCACTGCGAACTGTTGTTTGAAGAGTAATGCCAAAAGCCCTCTAGTGAACAATAGTACCAAAATACAAGAATCCAGTTGGACCACCGCAATATGCATTCTTGAGTCTCTTCCTTGCCTGTAGTTTCTGTGTGAGGTAGGGGTCCATGGAGTGAACAGTCACGTTTGAGGGGCTTTTTCTTGGCCGTTCAAGGTGGCGGATGTAGCCTATCTTTAGGTATTCGATCGTTCGGCTCAGTGTTAAATCGCAGGCGACGCGTAACAACACAGAGGGTAGGTAGTAGTTGTTATGTAACGAGGAGAGAACGAATACAATTATCCAATCTTTCATAATGTACCTGTTAGCATAAGTTGTTGAACGACCGTATAATGGCAATCGTCTGTCACACCGAACTTTTCAATGATGTCTCAGCCAATCGGTACACGTTGTGAGATGATGGACGGACAATGACTGGAAATATAAAAAAAATTGGTCAGTTATTGTTAGGTTAACCGTTGTGTGTTACGTTCGTTGTTAATTACTCATCGGCGTCAACCGCAAGGAAATAATCCTGCAGATATCGTCGCACCTTCAACTCTCCAGTTGTGTTCTTTGTTTACAAGGTGTAAATACCTTTATCTCAAACGTTCGATCTAAGTGTTTTTATATGAATAATGTGTTTTCACGCTCCTCTGTGTTATCCGTGTATTAGAGTTTCTATTGCATGACTGTGTCGCGGCTGAGCATCAACTACTGATGTTTTGTTGTCGACGTTTTTTGTGACGTCATCTTTTTATCAGTCAGATTTTGTTCTCAGCAAGCTGTGTCATATCAGCAATCACATCATTCTTTGGTTAGGGTTGCGCCGCGATAATTCATTGGTTGACAGTCGGACTACTGAAACTGATAAATGCAACTGCCGTTGGGCGGAACATAATTTGTTCTGATAGAACCAAGTCTGGTCTTCCGTGTTATCTATGAATTGGTTCATCTTATCCGCTGTGTAAGTTGTGCAAAACCCACGTAGAACCGCAACTTTCCCGTTCAACTGACCTTCACCTGCCTGCCGTGACAACTCATTTATGTTGAATGGTCAGTGAGATCGATGATTTTTATACCGGTTGACGTACAAATTGAATGAGTGCAATCGCATCCCCCTAATATCAGAAAAAGGTTACCAATCACGACATGTAATGGGACACTGAAGTTTTACGAAAAATACTGCCTGACAATTAACCACGGGATGCACTGATAACAAGAAGCTAACAGCAAATCAACTTACTCACGGAAAATACCTGTTTTCTAAATTCAACAACATGTTACTCGAAAAGATTAGAACCGGTGCCCCCGAAAGAAGAATGTCTAAAACTGTAAGAAATCTGAAACAGCAGTGGTTGATTGGTTTCGTACTATTCGAACGAATTCTATCGACTGGAGCCATAATAACCGAACTAAATAGTCTGTCGAAGGTTCACAAGGAATGATAGTCATTGAATCCTATTCTTGATACGTGCAACTCTTCACCTCATTGGATGGCACGATGGCCCCCTGCAAAAGGACATAGTGTAGCAAAATGTCGTTCGGTGAAGCACGGTTTTTATTCTCCAGTTCGCACGTTTCCACTGCAATCGCACACTCACGTTTATGAACCGGCATTCCAGCGCACAACACAGCCGCGGTTTCCATTCAAACCTGGTGTACACTTCTGTCTGGTTTCGTTTGTAGCTGACGCTTCCTGCTGTCGTTTTTTGTTTGCCATTTCTTACCCACTTGTCCTATTTCGTTGAATGATGGCTCGTCTGGTTGCCCATGTTGCTGCAATTCATTCTCCATGAGGTTTGACCATATCTCACTACCACGTCGAGATATTCCACGAAGTGCTTGGAACAATCGCACCTCCGATTTGGTCATTCATCAACCAAAGAATCATGTGGTTTCCGGTTAAGAAGAGTACTGGTCTTCAGTTCGGAGTCTACGTCGCATGGCATGTGGATACGTTCATGTGTTTTGGAGTTGTTCGTGGCAGCAAGTCGGGCGTCAGTATTCCACCCGACAAATCCATTGTGTCAATGAATTACTATTACAAAATTTCTGGTTACCCGACTTGGTTAGAGTGACGCTTCTGACCGGGTGTGACCATGGAGCTGTTGTACTTCTCTGATCTTCACGACCGTCCTCAACCATCGTGACAACTGTTGTTGTCATCCCGACTACACACCTACTGCACTATGTGGATTTGAGTCTGTCTAGTCCATTCTTATTGCCCTGATCTTTGTTGCCTAGCATTCAAAAGGCCTATAAATATGAACGGGATTTGTGTACCATTGTTGTCTTCAGGTTTAGAGACGACTATAGGACATAGAGCTATGTTTGATAAGCCAGGTACTTTTTCTTTTTTGTTCATGCCGCTAGCCATAGGCGTGGATGGTTGCCGAGAAGAGATTGTTAACTAGAGCCTCGTATATTCCATTACTCAGTTGTTGTCGTTTGCCCTTTGACCGTCGTTCAGTGTATTGCGCTGTTTTCATTCACCGAGGGTTATTCCATTAATCTGTTTATCGCGTCTTCGATTAGACCGTTAAATTCCAGTTCACGAACGAGTGGAAACGAGAAGGTGTTTGCTCTCAACGTATGTTCTCTGTTTACAAACTTGCCACTTCTGGTAGTATGTTCCATCTGAATATGTGGGCCTACCCGAAGATAACTGACAGCAGCGCAGGAAGATTATCTTGCATACGCAAAATGGAACGTTTCCAGTATTGAGATGAGAAAAAGATAATCGTCAGTACTGCGATACGGTCTTTGCTATGTGATCGATATTACACCTCGATATTGACACGATACATCATGACAAGTGTTAGGAAAGACACTGCGCCTTGTGCGAATTCATTGAACATAGAACTATTTTCTAAGAGCACACGTGGATGATCATCATTATGTAGTTAACGGAACGATGAGCCTAGACAACCTGGTTACTGCGCCGAACGGAGCGCACACGTAATTTCAACTCCCCACTTGAGACCGCTAAATATGGACCAATATCTTTGAATGTGGTATTGACTTGTCTTACGGACGGTTCGGTTTGAAGAGGGCGTACTTTATACAGGAAGGCAGACCAACTAAGACGTACTAGTATGCTCATGTTTTCATTACGTTCCGCATCCGTGGATATCAGAGCATGCAGAATAATGAGTATAGAAGATGAATAGATACACAGAGAAAAAATACATCTTGTTACAGAATATATCTCAGTAGAACGCTTATCTTTGTGACATGGATCACGTCGATATACACGCGAAAATGCGCTGTACGGAACACGTTCAGTTTTCCACTCGGCGACAGAGATAGCAGTTGTCGTGTACATGACCGTTGAACCCAAAAAGCGAAGGCCTTTACTTACTTCTGACCCATGAGAATAGATAAACACAACTGAAACAGATTTACAGTGTCGCGAATAAATCGGCGAATGCTGCGCTCACATCAACCGGGTCGTTCACACGCAGCACTCAAACGTAGACGGCGTTTGGACTGCATGAACCCGCTTCTGTCTGTATTACTTATCACGTGATTCTCGTGAGTAGATATTCACTTCGGTGTACCGAACCATGTACGGCTTTGGCCCAGAGGGCACTTATTGTGGACATGCCCCGCAGATGCGTTGTAACCAATACTGAATAGATAATCCTTCTTCTATTGCAGAGTTCTGCCGCAACCTGCTCTGCATGTTCAGCGGCACTGAGCTCTCAGTCAGGACTGGCTCTCCTAGCCATTACTTACCATCTTCTAGCTTTGTTGAGCAAATGTAAGGGGTCCGAATTCGTTTTAGATTTGGTATGCCGCGTAAGGCGATCACGGACACTTGATTATGCTATCCACGACTATTCGCCGCATTAGAGACAGTTACTCAATCCTCCAGCTGGTACTCAATGACCTACATCATCTTACTCACTGAACAATTCGGAGCATCGAATTCGTCACTTCCAATTGCCATCGCATTTCACAACCGTTTTTAGGTAATCATCGCTGCACAAAGTCTGTCATGATTTTTGCTTTCAGACACATCAAAACGCATGATGTCGCAGCATTGTGTTTAATTAGCCCGATGATAGGAAGTAGTTCGAAAAGTAAAGACGTGTTCTCCATGACGACAATTGATTAATACTTCAAACAATAAAGTGAATATTTCCAAGTGGTTAAGCAAATGGAACGAGCTATATGTGTAATGCGCAGGGACAGGAGAAGCTAAAGGATACCATCATCCTGCAAATCGCAGTATCACGTCAGTCCCTTGCTTATGTCCCCGAATTTCATGTACAAAGCACTCTCGTGCGCGTTCACGTGTGTGTAAACGACCAACTAACTTTGCCATGTAAGAGTTGGGCATAAAGTCGCATACTAACTATCGCTTATAAAACGCGCGGAGTAACCACACTGTGTACAGAACGGTAACTGTACCTTCCGGCTTCGGTCTGATTAGCGGACCTGACGTCTGCAGCGTAACCATTAAGGACTGTCGCTTCATGACTGTAGTGTGAGTTGCATATTGAATTTCACTGACTGCTGACTCGACCTCATTTGGCGACTGCATGCCGATCGAGAAGCGATCGCAGCTCTCACTCCATATCCGAAGACACACGGTCACAGGAAATGCCAACGAATGATGGGCAGATATCTGGTTTGAACTTTATCAGCGCGTGGACCATATCATTAACATTCGTGTCCTATTATAGAGGTCACTAACTTCCAGTCAATATTAGAAATTCTCATCACCTGAGGTATCAGGACTTCATATTCACTGTGAATAACCAGTGAGCATACAAACAATTGCTTGTTCCTTCCATCCGTCGTTACTTTTCCGCTGCTGATAATACGTAATTATCTTGATAACCGAAATCCGCGGATTTATACGCTAAAGTGAGCAGACTTTGACTTATCGAAGTTTGCTAATCTCGCTTCTCGTTCCTTCTGTTCTGTCAAGTCACAAAGGCTTTGATAAGCGAAATTAGGACATAAATTATGAAACAATAACATTTTCTAAGGTGTATCTATAATATCTCAATTTACTGCTTTCTAGTTGTCTATGAAGCAGTTACATGTTCCGAATTCCAATCAGATTCGTCCCAGTTCGCATCGGAATTCTGACGTCGAACATAGCGACTGCGTCTAAAACGGAAAACCCCGCCTAAAAAAACCCCGGAGGGGGTGGGAAATTGTTTTTGGCCAAAGGCGGTTCGGACTGACTTCCAGACGCACTCACTGTGATCATTACTCCCACAGTGACCATTCGAGATATATTATGGCCACACATTGCAGATGATCTGACATAGATCGTCACCGATTGTCTGCCAACAGTTCTGAATTGAATATCAACGTTGTACGCATCTGTAAACCAAAAGAGCACGTTCGCCGATGTGGTTTAGTTGATGTCATGGAGCTGGTAGCATGCAGTGAATAGCGTTAAACGGAAATGACGTATCTTTTAGAGTACATTGTGCCTTTTTATTAAACTTCTGTCTTTCAAGCAACCTGTTTTCAAATTCATCCACAGCTCTGTTACGCATTTGAAATTTACAACGTATGCACTACTGCATCTTTAAAGTTACCTTTGTGGAGTGAGATGAGCGCAATGTGGATGAGAATTGTATTCCATGCATATTTTGTTTTCATGTAAATGCTGATGAAGTCATCTATGTGATAACGGCGCAGCTTGCTAGTCGGGCTCGAACTCTAGTGATCTCAACAACAGCTTGACCGTTTTTCGGTCAACATGCAATGAGGGTACGCAACCATTCTAACATTTCGTGAGACCTGTTAATACGGTCACGGAGTATGGTCAAAACCTGTGGCCGGTGGACTCTACTGGCAACACGAAATCGAACAAGCCGTCATGGAGAAAAACTGATCCAGCGATCGAGAAACTATGAGCGGAAGTGCGCAACAAACAACTCTACCCACACAACCAGTACAACCGGACAGGTGCGCATGACACTTGACTGGAAACCCCGCTACCTTGTGGGCTGTAGCTCCGGTTCATGAACACGAGCGTACGATTGGCGTCAGATATATGTGAACTGTGCAGTGAAGTTCTCGCTGTATTAAACGGCCTTTTGTTATAATGTGACTTCAGTGTGTTACGCGACGGCAAACAGCGTATGATATAAGGGATGGAAACCTAACTTACTTTCCAAAGTCAGCCTAATGTTCGTGGGATGATCGGTTGGACCGATCTGCAAATCCACTACCGCTTGTCTTAATTTCCAAAAGGGCCTGTTGCGTTATCCGCTGACTCCCGTTAAAATCCTCTGCTATTTCGCCATTTAAGATATTGCCCTGGTGACCCTTTTGGATGAATCTCTTTTCACTGCATAATTGACCGGGAAATGTCCGAAGTACTCTTCGCCTCTTTATTCATCTTTGTGCATTTAATTTCTTAAAGTCCAGACATTGAAGAGAAACTAATGCGTTTGAGATCGGCACGCTCTACAGCAAGCCACTTTTTTGAGTCCCAACTCGACGTGTGCTAATGTCGCATTTTCAATGTTGTGTCTGACATTCAGCTTGTGTTCGTTGAGTCGAATTTGTGAACAGCGCAGTCTGTTCATGTTTTTAAAAGCTCTGATCGACTAATAATCAAGATGTAGTTCGAGTTAGATACGTACTTTTTATACCGATGCCTCGTTTGCAGTGCCGCATATTGTTGCAGCTGACTAGTTACGGTTGTAAAAAGTCGCAAAAAATGCGGCGTTTTTTTACTTACAGGGCTGCATCGCCTAACTGGTACTATCTGACAATCTAAGAGGCTGTCCAACCATCCGTGTGGCCTGTCGGAAACTTTATTTGGTATGACAGCGTGTGGGACACTCAATCACATGTCTGCATAGGTAATCTACTTAACGTTCAGTTTTTATTGTTTACTTGTGTCAGCATCAACGACAGTTCACAGCGCAGTTTAAAACCGACAGTAGATCTGTACAAATCTTGGCTCTTCTCTTTTTCCATAGAAAACGTTTTTCTGTCAAAATATTTCCCTGTGGTAATTTTCACATTTTTGCGGAATTTTTCACATTTTTACCTTACGATAAACAGAGAACACGCGGACGCAGTCTCCTTGGTCGGCAATCCGTACTATATTGCACCCGAATGTCTAAATCGCGTTGCTCCGTACACATTTGCTGCAGATGTCTTCTCCTATGGCATTCTGCTGTGCGAATTGATCACGCGTCTGATCAATGACGGCAATCGGATCCCACGCACACATGTAAGTCTTGTTCGAAGATCACCTTTACCCAATCTTTATCTTCGGGTTGCGTTTCTTCTGAGGTAACTGTTGAACATACATGCAATTGTTTGTTATCTCACGAACTGTTCTCTGGTGTTCATTGGATCTGCTTGTGCCCGTTTCGAAACCGCCCGTGTCGACCTTTCCACCCTGTTGGTTAGGACGTTGAACCCGGTACTCACGAGCATGTTGCTTAGCGTTCATCCTGCAGTCAACAATGAAAATCTCTTATGGACGCCTTAGCGTGTGTCTGTTGAAGATGACATCTTGCACATGCGTTACAAACAAAACACCTGCATGAACATTATGGTGTTTGTTCGTGAAAAGTCGAACTCAGAATCACGGCAATTTATAAGTTGTGACCAACCGCTTTTGGTTCCGTAGAGTCGGTATTTGATAGCAATGTTTCTCTAGTCAGCCGTTTCAGAAATTGATCAACGCGCAGTACCATTTTCAGCATTTTGTCTTATGTTTGACCATCAACACTCCTCTCCAGTAGCGTGCAGCGAGCGGTACACGTTAGTAAATAATCGTGACATCAGAAAGCAACAGAAAACAAGCTAGTTCCCCGTTCGAACAGACTTGGATACCTAGGTTGTGTTGAGAGTGCTGACCATTCAGTGGCCACACCTGGTGATGCATGTTGACCTTGGCTTGCGTTGTTTGGCTAGTAAACAATGATTCGCCGCAGAAGAGTAAAGACAACTATCACTAGGTTACAAACCGTAAATTGCGTTCGGTTACTAGGTTTTGGCCTTCGTGATTCACTGGACCTGATTAGTCGGGTTCAGTGATGTGAATGTTACCGTTGAGTAGCTGCGTTTTTTGTTAGCCAAGAATAGTGAATGAGGCGGGACAATGAACACTCCATGGAGGGTGTACTGCAGGCGCCGTCCTACCCTCGTTTGCAACGGAGTTGCTTTTGTGTTTGTTTTATTATTTGAGTTCAAATATAAGAGTTTTCATGGATTAAATCCCAATCCCATTCACTCCTCAATCTCTAAATTGATGCTGTTCCTTATTTCCGACGGTTATATGGCAACTATGAATCGGTTAGCACAACGCGCATACCCAGTCAATTTACATTCATTGAATCGCAATCGATTGTTTGATGGTGTTCAGGCACAGATTTCATTGTATGGTTGGTGGCCGGAACTCGAAAACAGTCACAGCGTAAACTGCTTCAATAATAGAATAATCAATTTGACCTCTTCGTAATTATGTTTCCAGCAGACATGCGCGTGCTTCATTGGCTGGATTGATATTTTATGACTCCGTTCATTTCAGTCTTCCCTTTCATGTATGTAAAATGCATGTTTACGGTTTGCGACTTAAGTGTCATTCGTCAAAGGGGTTTATGCTGAGAACAGACACATTGCCGTGAGATAAACTAGGAACAAATCGGTCATTGGATGTCGGTTCAAGGGAAGCACTGTGGAAGACTAATGAAGGCAAGCCTGATAACCGCCTACATAGACGTCCTGGTCGATCATGTGTAACTTACACACTCCGGACAGTTCAAATAAATCGGCCTTCCCTGACGAATGTCTGTCTCAACGCTTTTTTTATTCAGCTGTGCACTGCGACTCATCGACAAATGTTTAAAAAAAAAACTAACCGGTAACATGAAGTTTCGTTCGCATTCCGTTAGATGCACGCTATATGATATGGGAGTATAGTAGCAAAGATTAATCTGATCCGGCCATGTTTGAAACAAGCAGTCAGATGACGAAATCATGAACAATGATGTAAATGAAGCACGTACAACGCGATGATGTAACACAGTTCATGTGATGTGGGTCAAAAGGCGACATTGACTATGTGAACCTAGAAGGAAGGTGATAATTGCAGTCAACAGTTAGATGTAAACCAAATGTGGTTCACCGTAATTTCCAGCTTGGAATCGTAACCGTATATACCATGGCTCGGGCTACCGTTGATGCTGATGGTATTACATGAAAGGTCAGATTAATAAACCAGTAGTGATGTACGGAAAAGAGTAAGCAAGAGAATACGAAATTCTGAAGAGACAAAAACAGTCAATAACTTGTTGGATACGGGCTCGCAGTTGACTGTGACGCACTACTGTGTCCGAGAGCATTTCCAGCAAGTGGCAAGTATAGTCACGAAACTCCTCTGTAGTTATCATATGACGTTAAGAAAGTGAGAATTGTTAAAGAACTCATTGTTAACTCATTGTTAACCAGCATGACAATACAGAAGAAAGCCAAGGACTGTAAGAAAAAATATACTGCGATTAGCCAGTTTGTCAGGCGTAGGCCTCCAAAAGCGTCTTAAGCGCGTGCTGGGCCTGATATCCGTCTGTTTGAAGTTTGGGTGATCTTGAAATATTTGTCGGATACATTCTTTTCATTTGAACACCCTTATTAATAACCTTACTTTCACTTACAGCTCGGTTGTTTGTTTGCAAGGTGTAGGCACCTTGATGTTGAATGTTTGAATATAGACGTAGCTATTTTTAGTAGTTAGGTCCCTTCCCTCCCTTTTTTTTCTTCTCTTTCTGTATAGGGTTTGCTTTTTTCATGGTTGTGTGGCAGTTAAGCGTCAATGAGAACCACTGATGTATTGTCGTCTGTGATGGTGACGATGATCAGTAACCTTGTCAACTGACGCTCGTACGCTGGAATGAGTGAATTATCAATATTAACATAGAACTGTGCAGTAAGCAGCTCTTGTATATTTATAACTTATCGGGCTGTATGTAGGTAAGAAAATATCCGACGGTTCCTCATGTCGATTAAGTTACTTGAAACACTGGGTTCCTTTAATAACTTCATCAATGCAGAAAGAAGACATATGTTGCGATATGTTAACATTTCGTTTACTCTCATCAGTCGCAAACGTAAAACATGCGAGTTATATATGACACACAAATAGAGATAGACAGGGTATGGACACGCATACAGTCACACCACGTGTTATGTCATCACCACCAGAGAAACCGTTCGTAACACCAAGATCAGAACTCTTCGTTCTCTAAGGAGCTATCTCTCACGCTCAGCCAATATGAGTGTATTTCCTAGTGACGGCTTAAAGCATGTACACAATCTCTCGTCAACTCAGTTCACACAAACGCAGCTGGATGTCCTCTCCCTTGGACTGAAGTTCAAACTACCACCCAAAGAAGTTAACAAGTTGAACACGCAAGTGCAATTCGAATATATGTACGATTACTGGTGAGTAGTCGAGGATTTGGTTAATTTCAAGTTGAACATCACCCACAATTGATCGCAGCTGTCGCATTCCCATAGACTATTCCAGTCGGCCCCTTTCGAACTGTTTACGCGCTCGTAGACCGTAAATCCAGTTACAACAGTGGGAAACGAGAAGGTGTTTGCTCTCAACGTATGTTCTCTGTTTACAAACTTGCCACTTCTGGTAGTATGTTCCATCTGAATATGTGGGCCTACCCGAAAACACAAGCAGCTGAAGTTATCTTGCACGCAAAATGGACGGTTTCAGATTGATGAGAAAAGATAATGTCAGATGGATACTTTTGCTATGTGATCATGATTACACCTGATATTGACAGATACATTCATGACAGTGTTAGAAAGAACTGCGCTTTGTGAGATTATTGAACATAACATTTTCTACAAGAGACACGTGGATGAAATCATTTATGTAGTTAACGGAACGATGAGCCTAGACAACCTGGTTACTGCGCCGAACGGAGCGCACCGTAATTTCAACTCCCCACTTGAGACCGCTAAATATGGACCAATATCTTTGAATGTGGTATTGACTTGTCCTACGGACGGTTCGGTTTGAAGAGGTATTTACAGGAAGGAGACCAAAACGACTAGTATGTTCAGTTTTCAGTTACGTTCCGCTCGTGCATACAGAGCCATGAGGATATAGAATGGTAACACGACAAGAGAAAAAATGACATTTTTACAGCATATATTCGCAGTGAACGCTTATCTTGTGAAATTCATCGATATACACGCGGAACTGGCTGTACGGAAAGTTGATTTTCCACCGGCGAAAGATAAGTTGGTTTACATGACGTTGAACCACAAAAGCGAGGCCTTTACTGTACTCGTGACCCGTAGAATAGATAACACAACTGAAAAGATTTACAGTGTGGTAAATCGGCGAATCTCGCTCACATCCAACCGGTCGTTCACGCGCAACTCAAACGTAGGCTGCGTAACTGCGTGACCTACTTCTGTGTTTACTCTTTCACGTGCTTCTGTGGGGTAGTTTACTTCGGTCGTACAACCAGACGCCTTTCCCAGAGACTATGTGACTGCCCCGCATGGTTAACCAAAGATGAGATAAATCCGTTTCGATTGCAGTTCTGGCGCACCTCTCTGATTCAGGGCACTGAGTCTCATCAGGACTGGCTCTCCAGCCCATTTACCACTTGCCTTGTTAGCAATGTAAGGGGGTCGAATTTCGTATTTTGGCTATCGCGAAGGCGAACGGAACTTGATTATGCTATCCACAACTGTGCGCATTAAGACAGTTACTCAAGCCCAGCGGTTATCATGACCTTCATTACTCACTGGACAATTCCGGAGATCAATTTGGTCACTTAATTGCCATCCCATTCACAACCGTTTTTCGTAATTGTGACAAATTGTCGTTGATTTTGCTTTCTAGACAAGCATGATGGTCCAGATGTGTAATTAGCCCGATGATAGATAGTCGAAAGTAAACTGTTCTCCGAACCATTGTTTACTTCAAATAAGTTATTATCAGTGGTTGAAGCAAGAGCCTATATTGAATCCAGGAAGAAGTAGGATCATTCCGCAAGCGCAGTATCGTGCTCCTTGCTATCCCCGTTGTTCAGTTAGCTACGTCGTGCTGCTTCACGTGTGTGTAAGACAACTAACTTGCCTGTAGGTGTGCAATCGCATAAACATCGGTAAACGCGCGTGAGTACCACACTGTGTACAGACGGATGTGACCTTGGGCTCTGGTCGATAGCGGACCGAGGTCTGCACTTGTGACCTTGGCTCATGTCAACTGTAGTGCGAGTTGCATTTGATGGGCCACGTGACTGATCGATTTGGCTGATGCCGATCGGAACGCCGCAGCTTCATCCTATCCGAGACAACGGTCACAGGCCAACGAATGAGGGCAGCATATCTGTTTGAACTTTTCAGCCGTGACGATTTAATCGTGCCTATTATGAGGTCAATAACGCAGTATTAAAATGCTCATCCTGGGTATCAGGACTCATACACTGTGAACAGGGACATACACAATTGCTTGTTCTTCCATCCCAGTACTTCCGCTTGAGATAGATTTACTTGAAGCCGAAATCCGCGATTTAACGTAAGTGACGTTGACTTTTCAGTTGAATCGCTTCTCCGTTCTCCGATTCTGTCAATCACAAGCGTTTGATAAGCGAAAGACAAAATTTTGGACAAAGCATTTCTAGTGTATGCTATATTCTCAGTTACCTTTTCAGTTGTCTATTGAAGAGTTGACATGATTCATGCAATCAGATGTGGTCCCAGATGCATCGGGATGTACGTGAACATAGCGACTGGATTTAAAACGGAAACGCTAACGAATTTGAGCCAAGCGGTTGGACTATCAGACTGCACACTGTGATAATCACAGTGCTCATTTCCGAGTATTTTATGGCCAACATGCAGACTGGTGATCGTCACCGATTGTCTGCCAACAGTTCTGAATTGAATATCAACGTTGTACGCATCTGTAACCAAAAGAGCACGTTCGCCGATGTGGTTTAGTTGATGTCATGGAGCTGGTAGCATGCAGTGAATAGCGTTAAACGGAAATGACGTATCTTTTAGAGTACATTGTGCCTTTTTATTAAACTTCTGTCTTTCAAGCAACCTGTTTTCAAATTCATCCACAGCTCTGTTACGCATTTGAAATTTACAACGTATGCACTACTGCATCTTTAAAGTTACCTTTGTGGAGTGAGATGAGCGCAATGTGGATGAGAATTGTATTCCATGCATATTTTGTTTTCATGTAAATGCTGATGAAGTCATCTATGTGATAACGGCGCAGCTTGCTAGTCGGGCTCGAACTCTAGTGATCTCAACAACAGCTTGACCGTTTTTCGGTCAACATGCAATGAGGGTACGCAACCATTCTAACATTTCGTGAGACCTGTTAATACGGTCACGGAGTATGGTCAAAACCTGTGGCCGGTGGACTCTACTGGCAACACGAAATCGAACAAGCCGTCATGGAGAAAAACTGATCCAGCGATCGAGAAACTATGAGCGGAAGTGCGCAACAAACAACTCTACCCACACAACCAGTACAACCGGACAGGTGCGCATGACACTTGACTGGAAACCCCGCTACCTTGTGGGCTGTAGCTCCGGTTCATGAACACGAGCGTACGATTGGCGTCAGATATATGTGAACTGTGCAGTGAAGTTCTCGCTGTATTAAACGGCCTTTTGTTATAATGTGACTTCAGTGTGTTACGCGACGGCAAACAGCGTATGATATAAGGGATGGAAACCTAACTTACTTTCCAAAGTCAGCCTAATGTTCGTGGGATGATCGGTTGGACCGATCTGCAAATCCACTACCGCTTGTCTTAATTTCCAAAAGGGCCTGTTGCGTTATCCGCTGACTCCCGTTAAAATCCTCTGCTATTTCGCCATTTAAGATATTGCCCTGGTGACCCTTTTGGATGAATCTCTTTTCACTGCATAATTGACCGGGAAATGTCCGAAGTACTCTTCGCCTCTTTATTCATCTTTGTGCATTTAATTTCTTAAAGTCCAGACATTGAAGAGAAACTAATGCGTTTGAGATCGGCACGCTCTACAGCAAGCCACTTTTTTGAGTCCCAACTCGACGTGTGCTAATGTCGCATTTTCAATGTTGTGTCTGACATTCAGCTTGTGTTCGTTGAGTCGAATTTGTGAACAGCGCAGTCTGTTCATGTTTTTAAAAGCTCTGATCGACTAATAATCAAGATGTAGTTCGAGTTAGATACGTACTTTTTATACCGATGCCTCGTTTGCAGTGCCGCATATTGTTGCAGCTGACTAGTTACGGTTGTAAAAAGTCGCAAAAAATGCGGCGTTTTTTTACTTACAGGGCTGCATCGCCTAACTGGTACTATCTGACAATCTAAGAGGCTGTCCAACCATCCGTGTGGCCTGTCGGAAACTTTATTTGGTATGACAGCGTGTGGGACACTCAATCACATGTCTGCATAGGTAATCTACTTAACGTTCAGTTTTTATTGTTTACTTGTGTCAGCATCAACGACAGTTCACAGCGCAGTTTAAAACCGACAGTAGATCTGTACAAATCTTGGCTCTTCTCTTTTTCCATAGAAAACGTTTTTCTGTCAAAATATTTCCCTGTGGTAATTTTCACATTTTTGCGGAATTTTTCACATTTTTACCTTACGATAAACAGAGAACACGCGGACGCAGTCTCCTTGGTCGGCAATCCGTACTATATTGCACCCGAATGTCTAAATCGCGTTGCTCCGTACACATTTGCTGCAGATGTCTTCTCCTATGGCATTCTGCTGTGCGAATTGATCACGCGTCTGATCAATGACGGCAATCGGATCCCACGCACACATGTAAGTCTTGTTCGAAGATCACCTTTACCCAATCTCTATCTTCGGGTTGCGTTTCTCTTCTGAGGTAACTGTTGAACATAATGCATTGTTTGTTATCTCACGACTCGTTTCTCTGGTGTTCATTTGGATCTGCTTGTGCGTTTTCCGAACACTGCGCCGTAGGGGCGACAGTTCCCACCGTGTTGGTAGACGTCTGAACTCGGCGTCATTTCCGCGTTTACGGCACTGTTGTCTTAGGCGTTTCATCCTTAGAGTGTAACGAATGATTAAAATCGCTCTTGTGGCGCCTAGGTGTGTCTGTTGAAGTGACATCTTGCACATTGTGTTACAAACGAAAACACCTGCATGAGCAATGATTCTTGAGTGTTTGTTTCGTGGAGATGTCTGGAACTACAGAAATCACGGAATTTAAGTTTGTGACAACCAGCTTTTTGTTCCTAGTGTTTCATAGTCTCGAGTATGCGACTCGGAGATTGGCTTGAGTTCCTCGGTTGCGGTATTTTGATTCACGCAATGTTCTAGGTGAAGGGCCGTTTCAGAAATATGATCAACTCGCAGTACCATTTTCGCATTTTGTCTATAATTGTGTACCTATCAACCATTCGGCTCCTAGCTAGCGTGCGATCTAGCGAGCCTGTTCGTGGTACACGGCTTCATTAGTGAAATGATATGTTCGCGTGACATTCAGAAAGAGGACAGAAACAAAGAACAGTAGTTGTCCCCGTTCGAACAGAACTTGGATACCTTCAGGTTTGTGGTTTTGAGAGTAGCTGACATATCATACGCTTGCGACCACACTGGTGATGCATGTTTGTACCTTGGCTTGCGTTGTTTGGCTAGTAAACAATGATTCGCCGCAGAAGAGTAAAGACAACTATCACTAGGTTACAAACCGTAAATTGCGTTCGGTTACTAGGTTTTGGCCTTCGTGATTCACTGACCCTGATAAGTCGGGTTGCCATGATGTGTAACGTTACCGCTTAGCGAGTCGTTCTGCTTTTTTTTTAGCGCAAGCGAATAGTGAATACGCGCGGTATAACGAGTGACACTCCTGATCGGGGTCTAGCCAGGGCCCGTCCTACCCTCTGTTGCAACCGGGAGTTGCTTTTGTGGTGTTTTTATTTATTGCAGTTAATAATAAGAGTTTTCATGGTAGTAATTCCCATCCACATCACTCTCCTCAATCTCTAAGTACTTGATGCTGTTCTATTTTCCGACGGTTATAAGTGGCAACTATGAAATCGTTAGCAGCTCTTTAACGAGCATTACCAGTCAATTTCGTTCATTGAATGCAATCGACTGTTTGGATGGGTTCAGGCACAAGATGTTCAGTGTGTGAGTGGTGCCAGGAACTCGAAAACAGTCACCAGCGTAAAACTCGCTTCGAATAATGAGATAGATAGATCATTGACTCTTCGTCACTATATTATTGTTTCAGCATACATGCGCGTGGATTCATTGGCTAGCTGGATTGAGATTTTATATGTGACTCGATCGTTTCATAGTTCCGTTCTTGCGCTTTCAGTTGTAAGCTTAATGCATGTTTTGACGGGTTTGCGCTTAGTAGTGTCTTTCGTCAAAGGGCTGTTATGCTGAAACAGACACATTGCCAGTGAGATAATAGGAACAAAATCGGTCATGGATGCGGTTCAGGATAGCCACTGTGAGGAGACTTAATAAAGGCAAGCCTGATAACCGCCTGTACAATAGACGTCCTGGTCGAATCCATGTGTAGCTAACTTACCAGCTCTTCGTCGTGGATCAATGTTTCAAAAAAAATCGGCCTTCCTGACGAGTAATGTTCTATGTAGCTCATTTAATCGTTTTTTGTTTTTGATCAGCGGTTGCACTGCGGAGCTCATCGACAATGCTTCAAGAAAAAAAACTAACCGGAGCTATACATGAGAGTTCTCTGACTTCGGCATTGCCTTCAGATGCAGCTTAGTGATGATGTGTGTGGACTTATCTCATTGAGAATTCCTAGTTGTATATATTCATTGATAATCTTGTAGTTCCGTTATGTGTAGTGTTTTTGTGTTGTGTTTTGTGTTTTCGAGTCATTTGCATATCCCTCTCCGATAATATTTATGAACTAGTAGTCGGATCTGTGTATAAATTGTAAACGTACAATGAGACAGCGATGATGGTAGTGCACACTCAGTTGGCATGTGATGGTGGCGTCAGAAGGCGACAGGACTATGTGACCGTAGAGCGAAGGTTGATTAATGCTAGTCATAACTGCTTAGATACGTAACTCAAATTGTGGGCTTTCATCCCCGTAATTTCCAGCTTGTAATGTAACCCGATATTACCATGGCTCGGGCTATCCGTTGATTGCTGATGGTGTGTCACTCGGAAACAAGGTCAGGATTAATCAAATCCGATTAGGATGTACGGAAAAAGGAAGCAGAGTGAGATAACGATTCTGTAAGAGACAAAACGAAGGTTCAATAACTGGTTGAGATCCGTAATCAGGCTTTCGCAGTATGTCACTTGTAGAAGCCGCAAGCTTAACTGTGGCCGAGAGCAATTATTCACAGCAGAAGGTTGACGCATAGGTTATAGTTCAGCGAACGTGCGTGTGTGAATTTTATTAAATAGCGTACGGAGTAAGATCTCTCTCTTTATAGACAGCTCTCTCTCACTCCGCTCATATCTACGCTCACCTTCAACAGCGATTTGACAACACAGTAATAGAGTAGAAGACTCACTCTGGTCAATAAGCGGGCGATCCTCATCCACCTACCTCTCGACACGAAGAACGACTCGGTGGTGAACTCTCGTGTAATATCGTGTGATAGAGAGCACGACTCACGCGCTCTCAGAGTGTTGGAGACCTCTCCCAAAAGAGTAGGTGGTCCATATATTATCGCATGAACGTTGGTGTGCTCTGCTGACTGCTTACGGCGTGTCCTACCAATCCATGTATTGTGATGTGGGGCGATTCTCGTGAATTGTTTTATTATTTTGATCACGGTATGTCGATCTATTATGCATAGATGTGTCTGATCGGATTATTAGACTCTCCTTATTAATAACCGTTATATCACTTCAGCTCTCTTGCTGTTTGTTGTGCTCACCTGGTTAGTCTCATGCACAGTCTGTTTTATTGATTATCTGGCTCAAATATGCTGTTGAATATAATATATGAGATAACGGAGCCTATCGTTCTTAGTTGACGAAGCTTGTTGGTACAGCCTGAATATAAGCGCTATGTCGTGGTGGGGCCTAGGTCGTCCTCGTTTCGCATCTTGTTCTTGGTGTTTGATGATGATAGGCTCACTGCTTTAGATGGATGTGGTCTGTACTTGCTTTATGTCAGTTGAAGCAGTCAATTAGAGAACCACGCTGATGGTATTTGTTCGTCATTGTGGATTATAGGTGAGTGATTTTGACAGTTAACCTGTAGTCATTAGATGACGTCTACCTTGGAATGATAGAGGGCATATCTATCGTATAAATAGAACTGTCGCGCAGTAGCAGCTCTTGTATATTTATATAATTATCGGGCGTGAGTGTAGGTGAGAGAGAGGGAAGTTCGGAGGATTCCTCATATCGCATTAAGTTACTGTAATACTGAGCGGGTTTCTTTATAATCTCGGCCTATCAATGCCGGAAGGAAGACATATGTTTGAATTTGTAGGTTAACATTGTCGGTTTATTCATGCTAGTCGCTAACTAAACATTGGTGACATTATTAGTATGCATCGATGTGCTGAATGTAGATGGAGGAGAACAGGTATTATGTACTGCATACAGGTCGACCACGTATTATTTCCTAGCTACTCTGCAGATGAACGACCGTTTTCTGTTGAGACACCAGGTCATGAACTTTCTTTGGTTGTTTTGTGGCAATCAGTTTCTCTCTTGAAGTGGCTATGTCCTTCCCAACTGGGTCCCGTAATATGATTGTATTTGCCAGTGACGGCTGGTAAAATGATGTGAACGAACTCTCGTCGTTCAAGCAGTTTCAGGCACAATGACGCAGCTGGATGTCCTCTCCCTTGGACTGAAGTTCAAACTATCACCCAAAGAAAATAACAAGTTGAACACGCAGGTGCAATTCGAATATATGTACGACAACTGGTGAGTAGTCGAGGATTTGGTTAATTTCAAGTTGAACATCACCCACAATAGATCGCGTCTGTCTGGCATTTCCGCAAGAGCTTATCGGCACGGCCCCGTTTCGAAAGTCGAATGCGACTAGACCTCGAGGTTCCGTCTCATTAGAGGCAAGGATCTGTACGATCTATTAACGGATCCGTCACTCACCTCTTCTGAAGAGACGAGTTGGTTTCGCACAAGGTTGGTAGATATTTCTAACCAATTCCGTCAGTAGTGTTGCCTGGAACAGGAACACTATCAAGCCATGAAAGAATTGAGAGGAATGCGACACTTGGTGTTTTTAAAGCCGGATAAAGGTTCTGGTGTTGTCGTCATGAGCAAGGACGATTATATGATGAAAATGAATACCATTTTGGATGACCAACGAAAGTTTAAGATAAAACGACAGAAAATAACATACTGCTGGAAAAGCAAATAGCGAGGCAACTTCAGATACTGCTGATGCACGGCCATATATCTGAAAATCAATATAGGCACATGAAGCCAATCGGCACAGAAACACCACGAATGAGAGGTGCACCAAAAATACACAAGAATGGAGCACCCCTGCGACCAATTTTGTGTATGAACAATTCAGCATATCATAAAGTTGCTCGATGGCTGGTTGGAATTTTGGACCCCGTTCGCAAAATGTTATCCTCCCCATTGCCTAAAGGATTCTTTTGAACTAGTAGAGACATTAGAACGCGTGACGGTGAGTTCACAAACTATGTATTCGATTGACGTTGATTCCCTTTTTACGAACGTTCCTCTTCGAGAGACAGTTGAGTTTTTATGTGATTTTATTTCCAGCCAAAACTATGATATAGGTATTCCACTTGAATATCTTAAGGATCTCATTTTACTGTGTACAGAAAATGTCAGGTTCAATTTTGAAGGGCTTTCTTATAAACAAGTAGACGGAGTGGCTATGGGTAGTCCGTTAGGCCCAACATTAGCCGACATCTTGGGAATGATTGAACGGCAAGTCTCAGATAATATTGTCAAAACCTTATTGTACAAACGATATGTTGATGATATTTTGATTTTTACGGATACTGACCATTTTGATTTATTTTTTAATCTTCTTAACTCTATTCATCCGAACCTATCCTTGTCTCACGAAAGGGAATCAAACGGCAGTTTAGCTTTCTTAGATGTACTCATCACTAGGCGTGAGGATGGGACATTACAGCGATCGGTCCATCGCAAAGCAACATGGGGCGGACAATATCTTCAGTTCTCCAGCTTTGCCCCGATAGCATACAAGAGGGGTTTGGTCAAAACCCTATTTCATAGGGCCAGGCATATTTGCACCCCTGATAAGCTGCAGATGGAACAAGAAATGCTGAGAAAAACGTTGCTGGCAAACGGATATCCTGAAAAGTTCATAGACATTCACAGCATGATGAACAAATGCAATGAGCCAGTACAAACAGCTCAAAAGAAAGATATTTCTATTTTGCAATTCAAAGGCGATCATCTGGCAAACGACATCAAGCACAAATTGCAATGTGCCCTATCCCGTACGTATGCAGCTGCCCAATTACGCTTGGTTCAAACCACCAAAGGACCCGTTCTACACAATCGCGAACGCAGTTTGTCTGACCATGTCTATCAGTTCACTTGCAGTTGCGGTGACGTTTACATAGGCAGAACAGACCGACAGCTATCTCAGCGAGTAGCAGAACACGTCCCGAACTGGTTAAAACAACTCATGACACAACAATCTGAAACCGGTGAATCCGTTACTCGAAGCCCCGCATCATCGATTGCCAGACACCTCATGATAACAGGTCACCAGGTTGACCCAATTAAATCATTCAAAATATTACGTCAACAGAACCCGAAGCTACTGGCCTTTAGCGAAGCCATGTTGATCAGAACTCACCAGCCGGCGCTATGTGCACAAAGTGGTTGAAGCAACCCATAGGGTTGCCGTGGTGGTGATGACATAATACGTGGTGTGACTGTATGCGTGTCCATACCCTGTCTATTTCTATTTGTGTCATATATAACTCATGTTTTACGTTTGCGACTGATGAGAGTAAACGAAATGTTAACATATCGCAACATGTCTTCTTTCGGCATTGATGAAGTCATTGAAGTAGATCGGGATGCCAGTTCTGTTATGACATCGGTGTACTCATGGCATGCATTGTTAGGACTGATTCAAACCGTCGACTCGAGGAGAATGCATGAGCCTGCGTTTTACTTCCTGTAACCACAGGAACTGAGAATATGCGCCCACTATTAAATAGGTGCCGGCATTCCAAATAATCGTTCGTTCGTTCGTTTTTCCACAGTGCTTTTCCGTGTCAGGAGATGTAGTGCGCCATTCATGGCATGTAAAACCTTCAGGCGCCTGTTGGGAAATAACGAAAAACACTTGAGTTCAGTAGGATGCATCCTTTGTAGACTAGCATGGAGGGTTTATTGTTACCGTTGGCGTACCAGCCGAATTGGTGGTCGTAGCGTTCACCGGAGGAACGTTGAGTGAGGCGTCCGATTCTCACGACCGCAATGTGATGAAGTGAACGGTGATCGTCGAAATAACGATATTATTGATACGACTACCGCATAACCAATTCTTTCCGAGTTTTTGGGTAAGTTTCAACATCACAACGAAACGAGTTACAGGCAGAAAGGACCAGCAAGCATGACCGACACGCACAGAGAATGGAAGCAAATGGGGCCGCAGTGATACAACCTAGAACGTGAGATATGGAACCAGTTGAAATAATGCAATATGGACAACAACTAAAGGCGACGTGTACGCATGCATCATGGACAGAACAGGGAACACGCGATCGTGCGCGTCCAACTAGGAGGGATGGGGTTAGACAGACATAGGTTCTAATCGATTAAAGACTGGACAGTAGGTTAACCAGGCAGGAAGTGCATCGGATGAATTTTGCCTTTGTTTAAGAATACCCGTACAGTGACCATATTGTTAGAGATTATGTGTTACTGTATGTAGTATAGGAGTTAGTTGATATGTATTGAACGCCACTCACATGTGGTAGTAGCTTTCACAGAGTTTTCTTAACCAATGCCTCTTGAAAACAGCCACCGAACTCAAGTTCCGCTGTTGTTAGAACTCAACTGTTATATGGGAATTTAGACCAGCTGTTGTAAAGTTGTAGTAGGCGTTACTTAAGGTTGGCTCAATCTGCCCGTTTTACTTCTACGGACACTTTAGTTGGACGAAAAGTCGTATGCGCCGGATCTCGCACCTAATTTGGCTAGACTGCGTTTGAAATGTGTGCGACAATGTTACGAAGATTCACAGTCCGCTCCTATCTCGAAATGAGGTCATAATCACATTTCCATCAGGTTTTTCGCACACGTAAATAAAGAATTAACTTTGTGTACGTCTATGTAAGTGCCGAATTGAACTCCTGTAATTGTATAAACATCTCGGTCCTGACAGAATTTTAGCGCTCTAAGTGAGCTGTGATTTATCTACTTATTTGATAACTTCCATGCATCGTGTATGCACCTTATTTATCAAAAAGTACTGTTGTAGTCGTGGAGTTTCGGTCTACGATTTCTGGATCATCAGTGGTTCGCACTGTCATGTAGCCATGCAAAAAAGAGTAGGCTCTAACCATAAAAAAATGAAAGAAAAAAAGTGGACTTAACTAACAACTGTGTCCAACTTCAAGCATTTAACACGCAGTTTCCTACTCTGCAAGAAAACATTCGGGCTACAAGTGAAACTAAGTCAACCGTGTGGAAACGGCATGGTTTGAGTCAAGGCATTTACAGTAAAAACCTCCATGTTTACCGGTTGTTTTTGTTGTGGAAAACAGTTATCGTCGAAAGGTACGAGAAAACCGGAAATTGGAGCCAAAGTAGAAGGTGAAACCGGTAATGGCTGAGTAGCATCACTAGCGGTTCATAGCGGCCGTAAGCCTAACTGGAAGATAACGTTGCTAGAGCCGTCGCTCACCGTAACAGTCACGTGATAACTACAAGTCGATAAAACAAGGCTTTTCAGGAGCACCGGAAATGGCATAATTGCGGGTACACTATTTACTGCGATGTACTGCCATTTCGGATAGCGTTGCTAGCTAACGATTTGGTGGGATTTCTAATCCAAAAATCTAACTCATTTGGCGATGGGGTCTCTCCCAACTCGAGGATGCAGTGAATAAAACATTGATATCTGATTGCTGCTGCGCATAGTAGGTGTTTTCAAAGCTACATCAACAATGTGAGTAGTACCGTCAGGTTTCCGATCATACAGGATAGCACGCCGACCGCTATAGTCAGTTGTTTGTTAGCCTTTCTACCCTCTCTTGTTCAGAAGACAACTGAATAGTAGTTCTGTCTTGTCTCACTATCTGGACACTTGTGCCGTCAATAGTGTAACGTACAGCTCTGAGTATAATTGCCTTTCATCTAGCTGTTCTTTGGTTCCAGTAACTTGAATATGCCCGAGTCAGTCACAAGAAGAATATGCGTAGCAAACAAGCTTATTTTTGATGTTTGCTACGTGTTTTCTTTCCATGCTTTTTTTGGCCTGTCCGACATTACTGTATTCGAAAGAATCGAAACCCTAGCCACCAGTCCTCCGTTTCAACATAGCATGGTCATCATATCAGGATAGCAGAATAGGTCAGCTGCCGTGTTCCAAATAGCTCTCTGCATCACCATCAAAGTCAACAACAGATCTGGTTTTCGTGATGCTTAACTGACATACGACGATGAAGAGAAAATCAAGTGGAGAAAAGAAAAGGTGACCTGACTTTAAAAACACCCATATGCTCAAACATTTAACCTCAACATGTCTACAGCTTGCGAACAAACAGCCGAGCTAAATTTAGACGTAAGGTGTCATCAACATGGCACCTTTTCCCAGCTTCCATTACCCGGCGTCGTTAATTGCACTTACCCGACAAACAACTCGTTCAGGCATCTGAGCCCGAGTATCTCCTTCCGCACTCCTTTCATCGATTGCTTGGTGAACGACTTCATTTCTCTGCACCAAATCATCACCTGTCCATTTAGCACCTCACGCCAGTCAGGGTGCTCGGTGTGACAGAAGACTAGCAGTCGTCCTAAGTTTGCGTAAACCTAAGGACTAAACAACAGAACTCGCTTGAGAATCACTACCAAATACCCGCTTCCCAATCCCTATTTCGCGAGCGATCGAACTCAGACAACGGTGGTGATTTACCCGGAGACGTTTCACGTCCTCTACTCTGAGTGTTCATGTTTTATAGTCGTCGAATATCATAGCCAACACAGTTCGCAGTACGTACTCGATTTCTAAGTTTTTGAGAGTTGCCTCTCTGTCTCCAGAAATGTCCTAGATTGGCTAGTATCACTCTAGCCTTGGGAACACGAGGTTCTGGTTTATTTCTTATACCTCCACCACTGCTGATACAATTACACAAGTCAGTCAACAATCCCCATAAGTTCATTACCTAACAAGTTCTAAGTAGAAATTTGAAGCAATAGTTCCCTGATATAAATTCGAAAAAGGCCAATAATATATAGCAAGGTATTGCATTGCATATCATATATTGCTCTAGAACGAAACAGTATACGGTTTGCAGAGGTTGTTACCATTCGTCGAACAAACCCGGTGCTGTGTCCAGAAACAAATGGTTATCAATTTATCCCTCCCTTGGTAATTTTGTCCCATTCCCAAAAACTCCCATTGTTCTGAACGTTTTCATCTTACTTTCTACCATGCACCCGTCTAACAGTTTTGTTTCCAATACTTATTAACATTTCCTCCACTTTTCACTTAACTGCCCATGACCATTTGACCTTGTAACATAACTGTCCTTATCAGCTTCATGTTGCGTCATCTGAATGCCCTGTTCTCGAGTCTCGATCATTCTTATAACGCCCGCATTCTTCACCATTGTTGCCATGCCTGCTTGTTATATATTGATTGCACTAATTTCGCTGTAGTAACAGATGAGATGCGAACGAAATGTCCGTGCACAAGACATCTTACACTATACTGGTAGGCCTTTTTCAAATCTAAGTAATCATGGTAGTGCCACAGAAACAATTTACACTTTGAGGCTGCAAGACGCACTCCGAATTATTTGATATGGCGATAAGTAACGTCTAACATTAGTTGTGCAGCTTAAATTGTCAAACGACCTTATCGTCAGCGTAGTCAAGTTCAATTTTCCATCTGACAGGAGGTCCATGTCAGCACCTTGTGAGCGCCGCAGATTATTTCATTTATGATAATTTTGATATTGCGGGCAAATCAAATCTCAATATGGGTCAATGAACTCACAGCATATTCAGGGCTAGTAGACACTATAGATTTCGAGATCTCTAAATGATCTACGTCTATGGCGTCTTGTCGGCGCGTGGTGTTGGGTCGCGAGTGTGCTGGATATCGACTGGTCGCCTAAGTATGAACAGTCTGAGCCGCAAAGACTGATTCTATTCTGCTGCTACCATATCGTGAGTAGCATAAATTGCTGTCTACCTATCAAATAATGTGGACGACGGATTGCAAATTCACTCTGTCAATTGAATAACATTCTGCCTTATTGAAACTAAACGAACCCTACTGTCACTATTCTTACTCGCAGTGTTTTAACGGTAATGACGCCGATCGCTCACCACACGATTGTCCGTTTGATTCTCGCGGTTGCTCCTGTCAATGTACGACCCACATGGCCTAGTATGTTACATGACGACAAACACTCCGTGGTATAAAAACTGCTTCCGTATGGATTAGCATGGATTTTGCAGCACACTATCGAACCATCTGTTTTTTCTCAAGCCACATTGAACCGTCATCTACCCAACATTTCCTAGTTGCAATGCCAATTGTTCTGCACTTGAAGTCTGCCGATTTGTGCTGTGCGCATTGATCATTTCGTAGGCTTTAGTTTGACTATATGACCTAGTTTTTATCCACATGCTGGCCACGGAAGTGCAAACCCACCCAGGCGCATTTAGTTAAGCGCGCGCGCAAACAGACAGTGGTGATTTCATTGTGGCGGCAACACCTGCCGGCTCCATCCCCGTTGATGACTGGACACTTAGTACATCGATTGTACAGATCGTCCTAAATTGTGTCCATTCGTTCGAATGTGCACTTTCGTAATGTTTCAAATATGTACGCATTATATTTGTTGTCCGGTAAGTTACCGGCTAGGAGGAATACTTTTCCCTAGTAAATTGCAACTTACTAACCGAGGGCGCATGCAAGCGACGTTTCGTCCGATTGTTTAAAACAACATAGATGCGGAGCTCTACGTGTCCCTGGGTATGTTTTAAGGCTTTTATTTCCGACTACCCGTGTTTGTAGTGTTATGATTGGTAGGAGCGCCTCATAGACAACAATACGGCTCGCCATTGTTTTCAAAAACAGGCGATCTTAGCATGCTGACAAGTGCATTTATCTTACTACGTAAACTTCAATGGTTATCGCTTACCGGATGCCAACTCGTTGCTTATCTCGCCATATAATTCCGTGCGACCCGAACTAGGTTGAGGGTAATAGGAATAACAAAGTGTGACGTGCGTTTGAGAGATGCAGAACTTGACACTAACACTTGGTTCTACAGAACCTTATGGTTGGACACACCTCCATAAATAAGATGTCATCGAAGTCACCATACCCATCAACTCTATAATTTGGTTCCAGTTTTTGTAGTCATTGTACCAGATTTACCATCTACACACACACTGCTATGAGTCGCACTCACAGGTTTTGGTCGATAATAACGCAGTGGACAGTGAGAGGTTGAATGGAGGAGATCCAAAGATCTATCTACAGCCTCATGGACCATTTCTTGAAAAGATCAATAGCGTCCTCCGATACAACTATAATGATCAGGGTGCATAACAACCCCAGTCACCTACGGTGTTCGAGTTGGTTTCTGGTACTGACTAGAACAAGATCTCATACGCTCAGTTATTGGAGACGTTTAACGTCTGACGCATTGGTGGCCTGGCTGGCTCAACTCGATTGATGATAGTTTCACATTATTGGCCAGCTAACCACAGCAGCATTGACTACCCATCACATGGTAACAGGTCCGATCCCAGATTGTTTCTTTCCAGTGCCCACGTACTCAGCTCACGTGTGACTTTGTATATCACATGTCATCAAGCACCTTGATATGGGAATGTTGGAAACTTAACATACAAAACAACAGTTCCAGAGAACACGCGATCACGTCATCCAGTAGATTTAGGACAGGATGAGAGAATCGTGCAGGCATTGATTTTTATGCAAACTTTTGGGTAGAAAAACCCCCATTCGGATGCGGAACTGCAACTAAACGAAACGTCTGCACGATTTTTCTCCTCAATATGATTTCTCTCCCTTAAGTTCGTGTATTTCGGCAGGCAATTTCGGACAGACGATTCTATGGATGTTTGTTTTATTTTCACCTGTAGGAGTTCGGCCTGGATCATCAAAAACTCCCAGTACCATCTTCCTGTCCGCGATGGTTTCTGCAAGTAGCCTTAGATTGTTGTATGGTGGACCATACAAAACGTCCTTCATTAAGCCACATACTCTCCCGTTTCTCAGACCATCTTTCGGAGCCATTTTCGTTCGCATCTTCCGGCCTACTGTCTGCGTGCCATATCACGCCACCGACATATGTGCCTAACGGATCCAACGACACCCATGTTCCAATTGTCTCTTCACCTTCGTTAGATGTGTGAACAATCAATTGCACACGATTTGTTACGCAGAGTGTGCTTATACACAACCCTTGACGGAACAAAGCATTTCACCCTCACGGACTATCAGGTACTGATGATGTTTGCAGGACAAAGCATTTCAACGCGTCCAGTATTCCACACACTCCCCCTCTCCGACTATTACTATTTTAGGCTGGAATTATTTTGTCGCATATCTAAAATTACTCGCCAGCAAGGCCTCAGTTATCCAGTTGGTGCTTCTGAACAAAGAGGATTCGAAGCAAGCTTCTCATTGGATTTGTCTCCACCACTTGACTTCATGGAACTTTATTTTGTTCTAAAACTTCATTTCCTTTGTGTGTTACCGATGTACTTTCTTCCTATGAACTTTTCCGACCTGAGCGCACCATCTGCACCGCAGGATCTGTTGACATCAATTTATTCTTTGTTCCTGCTGTTTAATTCTAAATCAGATGGACATGACAGCGTTTACGGAACTATATGTACATACTACAGGGGAACGTTTCGTTCAGACGAATCATTTGTCACTACCTCTAACCTGTACATTTTTTTCTTCAGTAGTCGGATCCCTGAATATCTTAACTGATCAATTTTAGGTGTCGTTTCTTCTTTTCAATAGTTACAATTGATTTAAATTTTGTTCAGTTCAAATATACGCGTCACCAAATTTTTAATAAAAATCTTGAATATCGCGTAACATTTGATAAATGGCACGCACAGGCTACTTATAGATATTTCAGTAATGTAATAGTGATTTGAAAATATCAATCCCCTGTCCGTCAAAAATAACAACTGCACTGGCAGCGGTATACTATCACAAGACTAGTTTGCATGGGGAAAAATTATAGGTAGGGAGGATTCAGGCTAACGCTTCGGGGTCCATGTATCGATCACATCGTTAAAGGTTTGGATATCTGAAACAGATAAGAAAAAAAATTCAGTGATTCTACGATTTTAACAGAATTTTACGGCTCACCGTACTTGACCGGAGTTGTACCATTCTCAAGTTATTATAATCATCTACAAATAAGTGAACTTGATTTCTCACGAAAATCGTGCCAGAGCGTAATATATCTCAGCGAATTGCTATATGATCACGAAAGCATGCAAATGAAAATGTGACACATATGCACTTAATTTACTGACCGACGGCCAATTT
>LOND01002608.1:888-20917 GCA_014220965.1 Paragonimus kellicotti
AAAAGTTCATCGATGTGACGTCAATCCATCTCTCAGATAACTTTCTGTCTCCTTGGAAGAATGTTTCTCACAGCAAACTTTCATAACCCAGCGTTTATTGCCGGTGTACATCCATCTGAATTAATCTGAAAAGTTTTTTCGTCAGTACCACCCGATATGCACTCCTCACTGCTTCTTCACCAGGTGGCAGTTGCCTATCCTGCAATAATAAGCGAATGGCTTTTGAGAAAATAATAGAACAAGCACAAACACAGCATGATTTAAGTTCAGAAGGTAAGTCTGAAATGTAAAACAGTTCACAAATAGAGTAGTGCCACTGGAAACTGACTGCTGTGTGACCATTATGTGTCCATAAACAGGCTTCACAAAATAGTAGTAAAAGTTGCATTTCTATTCTTTACACTATGGGCTATTCATAGACACGTGACAGTCAAGACCATAGATTGGCTGAATACTGTCAGCCTGTACAAACCAAAGCAGAGACCATGGTCGCATTCGAGCACGAACCCACAAACATGAGCTAGAAAGCCGAGCATGTTGACCTTTAAATTACTGCGAATACAGGGTTTGTTTTTTCTTCGTGGTTTGTGGCAGTTAAGCATCAGTTGTGAAGCACTGATTTTTGTGTCTATGATGATGATGTTCCGGTAGTATCGAGGCATGGTACGTCACACACATGGTATAATAATAATAACTATTTCCCATATGAAATAACAAGACATAAAATTGCCGATAACCATTAAGGCCAACTTGAACTATCAAATCGCATACATCCACAGTGTCAACTAATCAGAAACCTCACATTAGAACACAAAAACAACATATACAAACGACTGGAGCATTCGATTGCTAACTAATTCCGGTAGAATGTGTCACCGACAGGCTGTCAGATATTAGACTGGTAATTCGAGTAACAACTTGATCGTACGAAAACAGCATCATTAGTGATTGTAACATTGAAGATAACGTCAGTTTGTCCTATTGACGATGCAGACTTTCGAACAGGACACCTAGGTCGATAAATTTTATTACATTACTCACCAAAACTAGTATCCAGTTAGAACATAACCAGCAATCAGCATAGACATTATTCCTACACCATACTTAGAAACAGTTAGTTCGTTTGTAACCTTATATCTACGAAAATATACTTGTCTGCAGGAACTGTGTACTGTTGGGACATGTTATTGTAGACTTCTCTACGGTACATAGGGTTCCTGTTGAAAATTGCAGCTAAGTTATGCTTAAAACAAACAAAATCTATACTGGATACTTTTGTTCTCAGCAGACGAATTAGAAAACTAAAAAGACACTATACTGAGGAGAAAACATGTCAGTAGATTTAGAGTAATTTAAAAAGGCCCAAATAAGCTATCGGCAGAGAAGAAAGAACGTTGTAATAATTGGTAAGTAGTTGGGGATTTAGCTGTTATAAGATCAGTCACAACTGATCGTAGTTATCGCATTCCCATAGACTTTCTGGTTAGCCCCTTTCGAAACGAAGTACAACACTTGTGTTTCGCTCTTTTTGTAAGAACTCACACTAATTTCATTTCTAGAATGAATCAACTACCACCGGGGGATGCGAACAAACAAGAAAACACCGGGCATGGAAGATTGAACTAAAATCACTCAGGTAAATGGAACACCATAGACGAAATGAAATAAGAGAGAATAAGATTGGCTGGCATTATCGTTCTATGGTCTACCTGAAACCTACAAAAGTTCACTGTCAAATCGTCTGATCCTGACATAAACGAAAAGTCATACTAGTTTGTCCAAATGGTTGACGATACCATACGATACTTTGAAGTTGTGCCAGTTGGTTAAGAAATAAACGGTTGAAAGGTAAGAGTGATTTCTCAAGAAGTGATTAGTAGCAGATGGACCACACAAATAAAGCAACGTGGATGCGAATATGTGGGTCGAACGCAGATAGATTTACGATTAACTATGCGCTTAATAACGTAACACTCGATGAGGACTCCACAATTTCCTATAGTTTTCTCTCACTTGACGTTAATAACCTGAACTCTAACCATGACCTTCAGGAGAAATTAACTTAGGCATATTTCACATCGTTTAGAATCGGGGGCTGTTCAATAAGGTGGCTTCTACAGGATTCTGTCGAAATAAGGGACAGCCTTGTGTCTTGCACGATACAACTTAACGAGATTTTAAGTGTCGAATAGTTGATAGTGAACTCGGTTAGCACAGCGGAGCGATTAAGATTAAGATGCAGTGATGTTTCGATAAGATTCCGAGGCTGCCTTGTAGCCTGTGCGTTATTAAGCTTCGAAATCTGTGCCGTCGATCGTAACTACCTGTGGTTCACCACCACTTTGTCAGACATGCACTGAACTGGTTAAATTACACACATCATTTGATAAAAAAGCGCTGATAACACTAGCAGTTCAGGATAGGTATGCTTGTAGTTGAAACGTCTTCCTGCTTTACGTTGCATTTCCGAAATAATGGAGGACTGTCTGCGGCACTCACAAGATGCCGGCGTGGACCTCCTACCTGGTGAAAGACTGACTGATCTTGATTATGCTGACGACAAGGTGTTGCTGTTTGACAACTTTCAAGCGGCACAAACAACACTGGACGCTATTTCGCGTTCTGCTAAGTACTTCGGAATGCGCTTTGCAGCCTCAAAATGCAAAGTGCTTCTGCAAGATTGTTGTGATCACGTAGATTTAATGTTAGATAATGAAGTCATGGAGATTGTTGACCGGTTTGTATACCTGGGAAGCTGCATCAGCGGTGGCGTTGGAAGTGTAGGGTCGTGTATATCAAACAACAGTGAGGGCTGTATTACTTTACGGCAGCGAAACGTGGCCGCTCAGGGTAGAGGACGTGAACCGTCTCCAGGTATTTGACCACCGATGTCTGCGTTCAATCGCTCGTATCGGGTGGCACCAGCGAGTAAGCAACGAGGAGGTTAGGAAGCGGGTGTTTGGCACTGATTGTCAAACGAGTCTTGAAATAGTCGTACGATCAAGCCGTCACAAAACGCGCTTTCTGAATCATCAACATAATATACTGTTGGTCTGTCTGTGTCACATTCTAGATGCATTTAAAAACGGCCATATGCTCATGATCAGTAATCAATTTAGTGTTGACAGTGCGCGTGTGTACTTTACGAACGTTTCATATGCATGTCCGTCGAGCGTGACCAACCGAACGTAGAACACAAACCTGGCAACACCTGCACCACTGTCCGTTAGTTCATACCTTAAGATAAGGTCTGTTTGTCAAATTTCCTTCTAACAATTGTCACTTCGTCTGGGATAACAGTATGAGTCTCATTTCAGTTCAGTCAGACAATTCAACTTCTGCACCACAAGAAATTCTAGGAGAGAAACCCTTCAATCGGCAGTTGTCTGAGGGAACACTGATGTAGACTGTAGTGCTGAAACCACGAAGTTATGCATTAAAGATGTAACTTATAACATTTTTCAGATTCGAGTGTTTGTCAAAACAGCTTGATGAACAGGTTAACAGAGAGTGTGGATATTAGGAACACTTATCCTTTACAGCTGTTCTAACTTTAGAAAGTCAGTATCCAACCGAAAAATCACCTTGAAACGTAAGGAAAATGGGACAACTGGATGTCAAAATGGATTTATGTTTTTCAATGATGGGGGATAGATATTATTCGGTTTATACCTCAGAGAGTGAGATTACACGTGTTCCAGTATCAGACCTAATGAACTATTACTTAAATACTTCATTGCTTAGATGTATGCAGCGTAAGTTCAGATCCGCAGCAAGTTCCTCGAAAACACTAGTTTTGATTATAGATGGAAACAAGAATATCGGGATTCTTTTAACTGGCTCTGTAGTATGTACAAGGAGAGATACACAGACCAGTTGAACACACTTAGAAGAGGTACTGAGGAAAGTTGGCAAGGTCGGCAAGTAACGCCTATTAGCGGACGTCGTGACTACTCACATTGTGTTAAAAATGTTATCCGACAAGGCACTAGAGTTTTAGGGATTTGCGTGCCCACATCCATACCATTTCCAACCACTCTAAGTAATTACATTTGGCCACTATCCAACGTCATTCTTTTTATATGTTCTTTCTGCAGAATATTTCTTGTCGGTGCTGCAATGAATGACAGCTGAAGTCATTCACATCTGGGGATAATCGTGTGGGATCGACAGAACACACTTTCACGTTAAGTTACGAAATGAAAACCCGACGAAAGATGACAGGTTTGTCAACACCTGGAATACACTAGCACCAGAGATGATAGTGTTAACCATGATAGCTGAATTCAACCAAAAAATGAGTTGTCGCTGATTGAGAATTTTTCGTGGCATAGCGAAAAAGTGAATCGGAGTAAACATTTCCAGCTCAAGTGGCACGATTAGCAAGGTTATTATTATTATTATTATTATTATTATTATTATTATTATTATTATTATTGTATTCTGACTGGATGTTGTCAGTGTTACGTTTCTCTCTGCCGCAGCACTCCTTCAGAGAGGAAACACTCCCATCCACAAAAGATCTTCACGAGATGTGACTGTTTGCGTTAGGTAACTCTGTTGGAGAAAATAAACTCTCAGAACCACACAATAAACCATTGCCAGGCCTCAAACCCGCCCGGCTCCTTCTAGAAAAATAACGGTGTAACAGTCTTGACGGACCGAACAGGTTGTTAACCCAAGAATCACATAGGGGATTACCTAAGTACATAAAAGCGTTCCCCAACAATTTCCAAAGACAGTCCTGAAAAACTAAAACTCGGTTTATATTCGAGGCAGAAAGCTAGTTTAAAGTCTGGACACGCGAAAAGTCGGTCCCAGTGAACAACGAGAAAGTGATGGACAGTCGCTTCGACCTAGTTGGGTCTCATCAGCACAACGCTCAAAGCAGAATCGAACCCACGACCCGTAAATAAACGGAAGATTGCAGTACAAACGTCTATCTTCTAGACTACGGAGCCACGATGAAAACGGTTGCAGGAAGGTAAGTGAATTATTCCCCTTAGCTGTTGCGCTTCCTTTCCTTCCCAAGTTGAAATCGATCAGCCGTTTTATGGTTGGCCTATAAACGAGCAAGCATAAACCACAGCCCCGAAATGGGTTTCCCAAACAGTTGGTTTCGGTGCTCAACGGCGAAGTGGTAGACAGCTGTTTCGACTCAGTTGAGTCTCATCAATAGCACTGTCTGCGAAACCCCTTCTCAACCCCTTCCGAGGCTGTGGTGGATGGCTTGCTCGTTTGCAGGCCAACCATAAAACGGCTGATCGATTTCAGTTTATGAGTGAAAGAAAGCGCAACGGCTAAGGACGCCAACGCCTAATCGGCTGTTCTTAGGAATGGGCTTATGTGAGGACGTTTTTCGCAAGGCCCGTGTAGGTGGCATCCATTAGGAATCAACGTCCACCTACTGATCTCTGCAAAGTATGAATCGTAGTCTTCAGCGACGACCACTTGGGAATGTGAACGAATAGTTCATAATAGAATTGGTTCAGCTAAAGTGTGGATGACGATCTTACCAATAAAGTAATTTCTTTCTCTTCATCGCAAGGTTAGAATATGCAAACGGCTGAAAAGCAGGGTTTCTGTCATCTGTTCTTTAATGACTGACGGCAATTCAATGTCATACATAGCAGATTCTAACTCCGAGCATGAACACTAACGACTCAGTATAGAGAAACGTACTCCCGTTAAAGTTGCCCCAATCCATCAGTTATCGTACTTGTACTTGAGCTCAAACAGGTACTATAGTATGTCGCGTTAAGCTCAATCGATGTCTTCCTGATATCCAGAAACCTTTCCACAAGAAGAAACAACCAAAAATCGGCTGAGCTTGGGATACGCAAATCCACAACGCACAACAGGTAGACTGTTCAATCCAGCGCGAAAACAACAATATGATTGCGTAAGCCGGCTATGACCAAACCCTCATTACATTACACAATAGTGGTGCTTTGATCGGGATGTTATTGGCGAGCAGGGTAGGACTCAAACGTACGCATGATGGACTACGAACTCAAGGATATGTCTCAAGCGAATCAGACCAGATTGTCGTACCGTTCAGGAGGGTGACTGATTTTCTGGTAAGGACTGTCTAGTGGCTTACTTCTACCGTACTGTAGCACGGGAGAAGCAGATGCCGATGATCACAAGACAGGGCAGCAAACCTAGATGTTCCAAGAGCAGAACTTGCCTTAAATTGGAATACGAACTCAAAAAAAAGGTGTGGGTAACGGAAGACATACTAGTTTGTAAAAACATATGTGACATATTTGGCATTGAAAAGCGGAAACAATTTGCAATTAAATAAGGACGGTGCGCATTCTGAACTTCATTTTAGCAACATAAGGCAATTACTATTGCCTACAAATACTGCTTTAACTTGCTAGTCGTTGAACGTCGGTACTGTCCGGACAATGAGGCTAACCTACAGGCAGATGTTCACTCGACATTAGCTGAAAATCATGAGTTGCCATCCGGAGGGAATTCAAACCGCAAAGAGAAAACCTACCAACTTTTTATTTAATATACAGGTTACGAGTTTAGATGCGATAGTGTAACTCAACACGGTCTAATTGATGTAACCAGTATTTGCCGATCTTCAAGCAGTACGCTCGGTACGGACAATGCACCTGTTCACTCGGAAAATTGAGTAAAGAATGATGACAATTACCCATGCTTGTGACCTCCGGGCTTTACAATGAGTTGCATAGAAATTGGTGAAATGAAACAGGATCAAATCAGATAATGAACGACAGGTTTTGAAATGTTCACTGAATCAATCTCCTTTCTTAGCGGCAATTTCAGTAAGAAGAATGTAGAAAATTCTATCAATGAACAAGTCGCAATCGTTGAAGAGTACACGGAGGAAAAGACATTTCGTTTTGTAATCTAGGCACCAGGACTTGATGACCCAGGTGACAGTTATAATATGAACTAACTGAAGACTATTAAATCGAGAAACAACAAGATGCGAACTGCGCAAGATACATTTGTCTAGATTTCTAAAATGATAAACTAGTTGAACAGCAATCCTTACAGTATATTCAACTTTTCTGATATCGTTTTTCCTGACTTCGTCTCGTTTCAAGATAAAACAGAAGTCAATGTTGTTCTACGGGTCAAAAGACTCATTCACAGAATCGCAGCTTGTCAACTTTTTTAGACTTGGTCCGCCCGACAGTAGCTCATATCGCGTGCAATTAGGTTGCCACAAGATGACGTGACGACGGCCAGCCTGTTGTTGGTTTTCTGCTTAATTTAAAATCGATTATATGCATCAAAAATATTTACCTCGACGTACGACATTTGATCACTGTATGACGGTTGCGTAATCGTTACAATGAGTTACAGCCGAAGGTCAAATGATTGTATCCACCATTTAATAAGTGCTTCGAGATATTAACGATGATTTTGATGCGATCCTCATACTAAACGAAAGTGTACGTCTGTTTTGACGATTCTTGCTAACCAATACTGTTTTACTCATTGTCACACTCCCACTGTCGAGAATAGAAGCTTTTGCCGAAGAAACGTCACTGTCTCCAGGAAAGTACTTCTGCTCCGAACAGAAGTGTCGTAGCATTGCTTCTGGTTTATATTCCATTTTCCTCCCATTTTATTACGTGATACCCATTCCTTCCTCATTCCTAATGGATATGAGGCTTTAATGGCACGAGTTAAGGGCCAGGACAAGACTGCTTTTAGGGAAAGAAGAATAGTCATACAAGTACGATTTCCTACTACAGCCAGTTCAAGCGCATAGGCCAACTCCGCTGAGAGTAAATCTCCTTACCTTACCTGATCAGCCTGGTTTTTGCAAGTAAGCTGCGCGCAAAAGCCATCCAAAGTACGTTGGCTTTCTCGTGATGCCACCGGCAAAGTTTAACACAGTGGCAGTGCTGCAGAAAATGTCAGACAAGAAATTAATGCATGGTAATGTAACATCTTATAGTGCTTTGGAAGAACACGGTAAACGACTCCCGTCAACTGAGACTATGCACACAACACGGTCAACATTTACCCTCAGTTGACACCAAACGTTCATGTCTATTGAGGGAGTTCGTTTCCAATTTCCGCGATACGTCACTAGAGGCTCCTGACCCCAGTAGAAATAACGATTCTTGGTTTCCTAGATAGTCCACCATTCGAAACCTTTCGAGGATTAGGTAGAGTTGGTCAGACTGAAAACCAGTCTTCTGAAGTCCCTTTACCTCTAAAGAGGCTCACGGCGTAATATTTCCCACTTATAATGTCACGATCGGGAGAGCATGATTGGCTTCTCGTCAGCACCGTAAAATCAGCCATATGGTACATCAAAGAAAACAGGAGTCAATAAAGATGTAGCAGAGGCCCAGTGAAAACAGATTATAGGTCCCATAAACACGCTTCCTTGAGTACTGGCTACATTCAGGAAAACGAGCCGCCAAAGGTTGAGAAAAACGTAGACTCTAAAGTTGTCATCCTCATCTACTCCCTTAACAGTTTCATTTCTCTTGCTATTTCGTCTATTTTTTTTGCATTGCCAACTGATAAATTAGTTCCCAAATGCACGTATACAAACTGTACAAGTTTACTGAACAAAATTCTAGATATAGGGCAGCTAGCTAATAATAGAAATTTCACATATTTGTTTTTACAGATATCTGGCTCTCAGCGAACAGTGACAACAAACTGAATATCTCGGGTTACTCAATGTACCATAGCGACTACACTACAAAGCACGTGAGCGGTGCTGCACCTGTTCTGAATCAGAAGCTTCTGCCACCCATGGTAACTGAGGCACTAAAGTTTTCGTAAAATGTGATATCCCATGGTGTCGACTAGAGCTGTGTGGTTAGAACATATCATTGTGGGGAAGATTTGTCGTTCACGCTCTTGTAGCAAATTCGAAGACGATGCTACTCTAGTGGCCCGAAAAAAGAATATTTTAGGTAGTTTAGCTGCCTTTCTCATCACATTACAGATGCTCGCAATACGCTCAAGACTAGGATGTTTATCAACTTCCGTTTCGCACTGAGAGAACGGCTTATAGACTGCATCGCCCCGATGTGGAAACGCTTGAGAAATATTCCTTCTCCGCCTGACTTAATTACCATAAACAAGAGACCTCCTGGCCACAGGGGCACTGCTGGCAGACAAAGAATACCTAATACTAAAGAGGTTGGTTCCAAACGCCAACCAGATTAACCCGGGTAGCCTAAGAGGCCACGCTGGTTCAGTTCCTCATGATTCTGTATCTGCGGGGCACAACCGTGGCGTATTTTAAAACGAGACCTCATTAAGAAAACGTCACCTTCTCAATGACTGTGCCTACGTATTTGTAAAGCATAAAGTCGGGCGTATTGAAGGACCTAAACAGCTTTCATAACGTACGAAAAAGATACCATCAGGAAATCTATCGATACACAAAACTCGCACTAAATGGCTCTATTCAGAGTTCCTGCGAGCGAAGCAACTTGTCTAAACAGATGCACTAATAAAGAAAAATAAACCTTCTGTAGTCGCCCTATAATTATCCAGAGGGAGAACTTCTTAAAACACCCGTATGGTTATTGATTTGTTGAATTAGTACCACAGAAATGGCATCCTACTCTACCTTCCCAACCATCAGTACACAAATCCTGACGGTCGAATTCACGTGCTTGATATTCAGGACCTCTTATTCAGAGTCAGCTTACACAGCGCGATGAGTCTAAATAAGATCCACCCTCGGAACATCAAAGTACCAGTGTTCAGTCTGGAGATTTCCTTCATGAACGATATAAACTGACACTGATGAATAGGATGATAATGACGGCGATGGCAGCACAAAAATACTATTTTTATGTTCCGACGATCATCATCATCATCATCATAGACAGCAATACATCAGTGGTTCACACTGATGCTTGACTGCCACACAACCACGAAGAACAAAGGAAAAAAAAAAACTTATATAGGAAGAAAGAAGAAAACAGAGGAGGGGAGGGAAGTGGACCTAACTACTAAAAATAGCTACGTCTATATTCAAACATACAACATCAAGGCGCCTACACCTTGCAAACAAACAACCGAGCTGTGAGTGAAAGTAAGGCGTCATCAGCAAGACAGCTTCCTTACGGCTTTCACTGCCCCGCATCATAAAGTGCACTCACTTCACAGACAACTCGGCCAAACAACGACAGCATTCACGCCACTGAGCTCGATTAGCCGCCATCTCACCTAACGTCTCAAGCCACCGACTCTGTGAGTCGCGAGGGCCCCAGCCCGGGAGACGAACCCGACCTACAGTGCCAACCCCTTCGTGAACGATTTCATTTGTCTACGCCAGGTCATCATCTGTCCACCTCGCACCTTGCGCCAGTCGCCGCAGCGTCCGCAAACAGTGCTCGGTGTGGCAAACGACTAGCTGGCATCCTTAGTACATGACCTAACCATCTAAGTCTGTGCAAATGTAGCGACTGAACAAAAGAACTCGTTTGACAATCAGTGCCAAACACCCGCTTCCTAACCTCCTCGTTGCACTCGCTGGTGCCACCCGATACGAGCGATTGAACGCAGACATCGGTGGTCAAATACCTGGAGACGGTTCACGTCCTCTACCCTGAGCGGCCACGTTTCGCTGCCGTAAAGTAATACAGCCCTCACTGTTGTTTGATATACACGACCCTTAAGCTTTAGGGAAATACCTCTCTGTCGCCATAGGTGTCTTAGATTAGCGAACACCGCCCTAGCCTTGGAAATACGCGCTTCTATTTCATTCCCTACACCTCCGACGCCACCGCTGATGCAGCTTCCCAGGTATACAAACCGGTCAACAACCTCCATGACTTCATTATCTAACATTAAATCTACGTGATCACAGCAATCTTGCAGAAGCACTTTGCATTTTGAGGCTGCAAAGCGCATTCCGAAGTACTTAGCAGAACGCGAAATAGCGTCCAGTGTTGTTTGTGCCGCTTGAAAGTTGTCAAACAGCAATACCTTATCGTCAGCATAATCAAGATCAGTCAGTCTTTCACCAGGTAGGAGGTCCACGCCGGCATCATTTGAGTGCCGCAGACAGTCCTCCATTATTTCGTCTATGACGAAATTGAACAAAAATGGCGAAAGGGGACAGCCTTGACGTACGCCGCTCCTGGTGCTGAAACTGTCAGACAGTTCACCGTAAACCCTAACCTGAGCTGAGGTATGGGAATAAAGCGCCGACAGTATGTTCACATACTTAGTCGGTACACCCCTACGTTAAGCGACTCTAAAAGTGTAGATCGGTCCACCGAATCAAACGCACCTTTATAGTCGAGGAATATGGCGATTGTTGGCCGGCGGTACACATGACGCTGCTCCAGAATTTGACGAAGGGTAAAAATGTGATCTATACAACCCCGCCCAGGGCGAAACCCTGCCTGTTCTTCCCTAATGTTTACTTCCCGAACTGCAGTGAGTCGACGAAGTATAATTGATGCTAGAACCCTTGAAATGACTGGGGTCAAACTAATCCCTCTATGGTTTTCGCAAGAGCCCCGGGCTCCTTTCTTAAATATGGGAACTATTATCGAGTGACCCCAGCACGGAGGGATGGTCTCCGTCGTCCACACAAGTTGAAACAACTGAGTCAATGCCTCTACTAACGCCTCTCCACCTTCTTTGAAAAGTGCCGGCACGAGATCATCTGGGCCAGCAGCCCTATTACGATTGAGAGCCGAAAGGCAATTGCGAACCTCAGTCTCAGTGGGTGGTTCCAAATCTACCGACCAGGGTGCTACATCACAAGTTTGTGGCGGCAACGCAATAGAAGCAGCAGGCCAACTAAATTGACCCTCAAAGTGTCCGCCCAACGCTCTAACCTTCTGGACTTATTACAGACTAGTGTACCATCTACCTCGCTGATAGCTTCACTGACCGACGGTCGCCTGGGACCAGTGGCACGGATCAGCTTAAACAGTTTACCGATGTTCCCTGAGGCAAATGCGGTTTCCATTTCCTTAACTTTTTCCACTAACCAAGCCTCACGATCAGCCTTTAGACTACGTTTCAGTTTCCTACGGATATCTCTTCTAGACTTGTGTGTGAACTACCAGGAGGAACCTTCCGTCTGGCTTCTAACAACTCCAGGGATTTCTCTGAAATCCAATGTTTGTTACCCCATGTACCCCTGTGCCGCAAGCTACACTACCTGCTTTCTGAATGGCCTGTGAGATTTGAGTCCAGCAGCTATTAGGGTCTTCGGAGTGAGTACCACTAAGGTTTTTCTAAGCTGGTTTGGTAATTATGCCTTACCGATGGTAAAGCCAGTTTCTCAACAGCTAATCGTTGCTGTCGGTGGGGTCGTTGCCCAGCAAAAGTAAGAACAAAACGGCAACGTACCAACGCATGATCTGAATCCAAGTACGTGCTCCAATAAGAACGACAGTCTTGAATGGAACCCCGCCACCTATAACTAACGGCTATGTGGTCTATCTGAGACCAGGCCTGATTCGGAGAAGGCGGCGCCAAGTATAGCATTGACGTGCACGATGCCTAAAACCAGTACTGGCTAAAAATAGATTATGCTCAGCGCATAGCTGCAACAATCGCCCACCATTATCTGATCGATGTGATGCTATCCCAAACCTACCACCTAAGCGAGATTCGGCTTCACCATCCGATGACCAACTGGTGTTACAGAAGATGCAGGTGGTGAACTGCTTTGACAGATTATTGGAGACTATCATATTCGTTGCATACGTATACAAGAGTCTCGCGGCGGTAGATAGATTGCTAAGGGACAACTGATTGCATTCTGTATAAAGTGGAGTACCCTGACTAATAAAATTCTCCTTCGCGGAGACTTCAATGCATTTGAAAATCAATTGAAACGGAGGACAACCTAAGAAGAATTGTAGAAGACACTTACCAACTTTCAATTCAGTGAGAGTGAGTCATGGCATGTGGGCATTAAAGTGCATAGTTCATTCCAGGTATACGCCTGACAGTTGCCTTCAGCTGCACTGGCGTACATAAGGTGAGCGAGGATGATACTGATGTGACAATAGTCTATTCCCCACGCTGAAAGGTGGTCTGATTGTCGCGCAACACCTTGGATAGAACGCTTGATGAATTATGTATCACACTGACGATAATTCGCACGTCCCACTAGTAACCTCTTTCAAACCGATGAACGTAAAGTCAAGTGAATGGAAATGTCTGTTAAGTCACGTTCACAAAGAGGCCGGAACGCACAAACAGTTTTAAACACTCGGCAACTGAGAGATACCAAAATAAAACAGATAAACCATGGATATTAGGCGAAAAAAATGCAAACAAACTGCAACTGATGGCTGGTCCGATCCTCCAACAGGTGCTGCCAGTAAAACATTGAAGTATACTACGCCGTCACAACGAGCCCCGTTGCCTAAAGGCCTGAAAGCCACAGGGTGCTTGAAACATAAGCATGAAATTGAATCAGTAGATTGCTTTCAGCTGATACGGATCGTGATCATTAGCCGGACTTTCCACTTGGACAGTGATAATTATCATCATTTTGCGATCCAGGCGCACTTAGTTAATTGTCCAACAGTTACTGAAAATATGAAGCTGAAGCTATTTATAACTATTGGGTAGTTCGATTCTTTAGCAGAAGCATCTCGAAAGTATTGATGAAATGAAGCGGATTGATGGTGTGCATCCAATAGTTGATTTCTGTCGTGAATTGTTTGTTTAGTTCATTGTAAGCTGCCGATTGACACGTTTTAAGGATAAGTCGATCACTTCCAGTGTCCAACTTTGTCTATGCCAGCCGTAGTTAGTTACGGTTAGTATGTCCTCAGCCGTATTGTCCTGTTAGCATAGTGAGTAGAAGATCCCCATGCAACTCGAATGAGATGGTTGTCTCGTCTGCGTCATGTACATATCACTCAGAGCCGAAGTGGACTTTCAGTAGTCCACCATCAGCCCTGGAAAATATTTGCCTGGGCTTGGAAACGACGACCGATCGATCACTATGAGTATTTCAGCTCTGTCTTCAGCTGTCGGGGCAGACGTCAAATATACTCGGAGAGTTACAGCTGTAGCATCCGAGATAGAACTCATCCGATTTGCCTGGCCGTTTGGACGGCAATGACGGCAAACTAAGCCAATCCATATGTGCGTAGAACACACCGACAGATGATCAGTTTGCTGGAGATGTTGTCTGCGTTCGTTCTACGTAGTACAAACGCACCTATGCTGTCAGTGACAAAGATGTTAGCCTGCGACCTCCTTTTCAGTCTGGCGACAGAATAGAGACAAGCTAGCATCGCATACTCATTGGATATGGCAGGTTCATGCCTTCTCATGCCATAAAAGCTAACTAACTTCAGTGTCTGTGAGCCCACTCACATGCATATTAGCTTTGAAACAACGTTCGTTGTATTAGCCCAGAGGAGCCTCTCAGGTCATCTTAAGTTGACATTGAGACATGCGGACGTGACAATGAAATGACTTAAACTGGAAAATACATACAGCTGATACAAATGGGACTAACAGATACCTATCAAACTCAAGAAAATGGATAAGACCTCCAATACAAATCCGCTCAACCTTTTTCGACTCCATGAAAGACGCAAAAGAAGTGATCGAATTTGAATGTGCTGGCTTTTGAAGGGGTTTACAGACACAGGTAAGCACCTGTTGGTTCTGAGCGGAAACTCCGCACTGTGACGACATGAAATAAAGCTTGCTAAGAAGAGACCCATAGAAAAATACTCCGCACCGGTTTTTCTCAAGTCGAGTGATAAACTCTCTGAATAAACTACCTCACGAGGTAGTAGTGTCAGCTACAGTAGGCAGCTTAAGGTACCGACTTGATAAGCTTTAGTTCGTGGCAATTCGGAAAACGATGTGAGGTGCTTCCGATCCAGCGAGACGTGCAGTTGTTTCCCTTTTTAATATTAACGTTTCTGCCTGCGTGTTTTTATCTCCGATTGTGCATGAGTGGCCTGAATCAATGTATTGGTCTATATTTTTCTATCATCAGTTCTCTCTGCCCCGTTTTTCCCTCTCTCTCTGTAGTTTCGCTGATTCGTCTCTTTGATTCATGCAATGTTCTGACGGTTATGAATCTTGATGTAATCTGATGACAGTAACCTTGGCATTCAACCTGCAAAATACTCGATAAACACACCATATAAACCAACAACTTTACAATCACAAATATTCCACAAAAGTATTTACCCCAACCGGAATGAAGCGTTATCTTCCTCCACTGCTTTGGCAGGGTGGGAACCAAGTGCAAGAAACTGAAAACCACTAGAAGTGGCCGCAAGCCTTGTGAAGCGAACCAAACTGCAGCGTTCGCAAGATAATCCATAGTTTCATTTCGCGGTCTAAAAACAAAGCGCACACAAGGGGTAAGGTATCTTTCAATATGATATAGTGTCATATAGTGCATAACCAGTGGCTCTTGAAACTCAACGAGTCGATGGCTGGGGCCTATCGGTAAGATGGCCTCTAATCTGGCTCGATAGCATTAATGTTGCCATCATTTGGTCCAGTAAGTGTACGTAATGACACGGGAAAATGAAAGCTGCGATGGAGCTATCTTTCTCACGATGCTTCACTTTCATCTATAACTTGGTTGTTTGTTCACAAGGTGAAGACACCTTGACGTTTGATGTCCGAGTACAGACACTGTCGCTTTTAATGGTTGGTCTTCAACCCTTTCACTTAATTTTCTTGGCTAATGCCTGTTTTTTTCTTCTTCATGGTTGTATGGCAGTTAGGCGTTAGTGAGAATCACCAATGCCTTTGATGAGTTGAACGACTGGATTGACCACTGTAGTCTATAAACACTCATTAAGTTAACAAACTTTAAGTCACTGCAGCTGGCCACGTCACAAGCTACGATTATGTGATTGTGGTTAACATTGGCCACGCCAGTAAAATTTCCATTAACACGACTTTGATTCGAAGAGATATTGTATAACTAGGCAGTTCTGAAGGTTCCCAATGTGCTGCTTTGGATGTCAAATTTATGCCACGTGGTTTAACCCTAGATACGTTGATATACACCAGGACACTTGAGAATCATCGATTCAGTACGCCTCGTCCTAGAAGCTGAACCAAACTGAAACTAATTTAGCAATCACTGATAATGATCGCCGAAGGTGTTCGCAGTAATCATCTTGTGAACACAATCACTCGATTAACATCCGCTAGTAATACATGATCCCAACTGTCTTCCGGCCAACGAGGGCTCCCGCGGGTCCATACATGCAGCGGGTAACTTTGAGTTTAAGGCGGAAGAACCGCAATGAAAAGAAAATATAGCTTAAACGTTTCCGATACATTATTTTATGCAAAATATACCGTGCTTACCAATGGTCTGCGTATAGTGGACGAGTAGGCATGCGCTCGACTGTCGGCCACTAACAATTTAAAAAGTTTTTCCTGGAGCCTTTCCGTAGATCCTACAGACGTCAGACCGAAGGAACGCGGTGGGGTTTATAAACCGTTGGGAGATGAAACGTTCGCAAATGTAAAGTCCGAGGGCTGGCTCCGTTTTTCGGGCTGACTATAAGACCTCTGTCGACTCAAAGGTGTGTCTGACCACATGAAAATTAGCATGCGTTTGTACTCCCCGGAGGTTTAACAGGCGACTGATGCAAGCATTGGTTGAGTTGATTTTGAAGTGAATACCTCTTACAGCACTCCTTTTCAAACATCCGTCCTCAGCAGTGCTGTGTACCACTGGAATTCTAGTGGTATGGATAATCGGCGCTTCCAAGTTTACGGTGTTCCCCCAAGCGTTTAGCTAACTGCAAACAAAATTTCTCCCTTTCACCCAGTCCAACAAATATTCTCTCAGCAGCAGCCAAGAGTCTGTTTCTATGGCGAGAGTCTGCAAATTTCACCAAAACGGGCCTTGGAGTCGCAGAATCGAGGTTGACTCTACTGCCCATCCACCCAACCTGAGCATTGATTTTAAAGCAGCATGTCCTAGAATGTTTACCCTTCTGAGTAGATTCACTACGTCGTAGCGCGTGGCTCTTTCCCGTCGAGCTCTTTCCACATATAGGGTTCCACGACGCCCTGTACCAATACTTCTCCATTTCTACCCAAGGCTAAGGTATTGTTTGTCCCCAGCCATTCCAGCGCCTTGCTGAGCTCCCGCTTATTCGCCATGAATCTCCCACCCGATCACATATAAACTTTTGGATTTCTGAGTTTCACATTCATCATCATCATAGCAGCCATGAGCCTGACCAAAAGGTACTGTGGCTCGGGCTGCCGCTCACCTCAACAGTGACGTGGAATATCCTAGAAGAAAACGTTACTAAGAAGGTTGAAAATTAAAGTCTAAGCGAAGAACTAGAAATGGTATGGATGCAGGTACGCCATTGACTGCGACACACCGCCATCTCGGATAGCGTCTCTAACCAGCGGTTTGAGTGATCACGAGGACCCCATCCAGGCAGGCGACACCTACCCACTTTACTCAGTGGAGCAGTCAGGGTTTCATATTTCGTGACCACGTTGTCGCTTGACCACCATGTGGTTTCACCCAACTGTTGGTGGTCTCAGTATATAATGCCCGGTACGGTAAACGCTCAGCTGGCATACGGAGTACGTGACCTAACCATCGCAGGCTGTGCAACGTGAGTAGTTGACCAATTGATCGCGCATCCCGAGCGTTCCGGAATACGCGCCGGCGAACTGCCGCATTGCTCACGCGATCAGTCCACTTAATGTGGGCTATTTGGCGGAGACAACGATGGTCAAATACAGCAAGCCTTGTTGATATCTTCCTTGCGAACAGGCCACGTTTCCGAACCATAGAGCAAAACAGAACGTACACAAGCATTATACACTCTTCCTTTCAGCGACAACCTAACTCTGAATATCTAGACAATGGATCATACTATCTTCCCCCAGTACTTCAAGTTCACTCATACTGTTCATGGTAATCTTAAGCTTACAGACACAACTTAGGCGAAACCACTCGAGGAACGCACGAGCGAAATAGGGCTTAAATGTCTTGATAGTTAACTCACCACACTTTTGGTGGCACCGCCATTCTCAGGCGTCACAGCAAACTAATTTACTGTTCACCCTCAACTTCACGTTTTCTCATTTCCACATGGATACCGTACTGATCCTATTGCTTTCTGGGCCTTAAATTTCAAGTCAGCGTCGGTACGACCTACTCTTTTTACTACGATTATGACGATGCGCGGCAGCGTGGACAGAATAGATACATATAAGCACTATATTAATTGGCTCCACATCAGCAATTCGCATATTAGGATGGTAAAATGCAAGGAATGTAGTACTCGTGATAAATAATTAGGCCTTAAGTCCCGATTAGAACGCCTAAGGATCAGGCTGGAATGTAGTCCTCAGAACACCCGACAACAAACAGTTCCTTTTAGATTGGTTCACTGATTGCCAAAGAGCCTTGTCCAAAACACGCTTTCTTACTGTCAAAATGTTCGAGTTAACGTCCAGGTTATTCAACATCTCAAACGAATTCTTTTCAACTTTTATAGCTGAGTTAATCCCTTCGCTTGGCTAATTCTGTTTGAACTGCGGAGTTAGGAAGATTGCTGGAATCCATTTTTGATAATAATGGAGCTCCAGGTAAGCGACATCTGCAAAAACTGTTACGATAATAATATTGTAACAAGATCGCTGGTCACTACACTCGACCTTTCCGCAATGAAGAGTTAAGTTTATGTCGTGGAGGGAGTTAGTAGTAGAATGAAAAATAGCGTCTGATGGTATTAACTAAAGACCAATGTTTGCGCTTTAAAAAATTTAACTGGCACGCGGGCCCCAATCTGTAACTGCATGGAGTCCACACAAATCAATATGAGTTGCGCGTGTGGCACCACTAACAGGTTCATTATTAGACACCCAATAAAGAATAAACTGTATTAAGAACTAACCCTTTTCGGCGTTCGCGCTCAATTTCAAGTAGTTCCATCAAATCGGCTTGTTTGTGCACACGATGCTCGGCCTCTGTGCGAAAATCATCATACCTTCCATATGACCGGCACGTTTGCATCACAAACCTTCACTCAGGAAGAATCAGACGTCAAAACAACGCCTGTTTGTTTACAATTTTGAATAAACACCACCGACCTTTAAAATTGGGCGTCCATGTAGAAAAACAATCCCTCAATTCGGACAGCCAGACTTGTGAACTTGTTACCTCATGGCTAATTTTTTCGCGACAATGAGCATAAGCATTCTGTACGGCATTTTGCACATCAATTCGTCATTTGCCATACAGAACCTCGACCACATGAAAACGTTAGTTTCCAGGTCTTACAATTCGTGTGATCCGCGATTCAGCGATTCAGCGATTCAGCGATTGATACACGGGTTCGAGGCAGGGGCCAAAGTACCCGGATCCAGTCGGTTTTTCTTGCTCAGTGTCAAGCGGGCTTCTGTTGATCTGAAATGCAATCATTGAAAACAGGGTGTAGCACCGCTCTTGGGGATTACAGTAAATACCAAGAACAGAGTAAGGTTACATGAATAATGGATTTTTTCGTAAATGAGATGCCCGATCAGATCGTGTATACCGGCCTGAAGAAAAACATATTAGCTGTTGAGCGTGTCCAGCGCGGCTACCAAACTAGTCACGGGCTTGAGAAATGTCGCGTACGAGTCTCGACTTGAAATTCTTGATCTATATCCACTTGAATATCGACGACTCCGCGGTGATTTAATTCTCACACACTTCTTCTTTAGAGTAGGTCTCGTTGAACAGTTCTTCATGATAGCGAGTGATGACGGCCGGCGAGGACACAACAGGAAGCTTTTCAAGCTTCGTCCTCGGACCTTCCTTAGGCAGCAGTTCTTTTCTTACAGGGTTATTAACCTTTGGAACAGTCTTCCTTCCGGTGTCGTAGGCAGCGCTGCTGGAGATTCATTCAAAGCACTGCTTGATTCCCGTTTACCAAAAAACCCATTATTCAAGTAACCTTACTCTGTTCTTGATATTTACTATAATCCCCAAGAGCGGTGCTACACCCTGTTTTCAATGATTGCATTCCAGATCAACAGAAGCCCGCTTGACACTGAG
>LOND01002608.1:21017-38568 GCA_014220965.1 Paragonimus kellicotti
GTTCTCCGTGGACTACAAAGCGTTTCCATCCTGTAGATCACTACGTTGACATCTACAGGATTCCACTTAACGCGCCACTAACACACTCACAGATTTCATCTCTGTATATTGCGTAGAGCCTTACTGTGAGTGCACTTGCTGCACTCGGTCGCCATTTGAATGAAACTTTTGCTGCACACACTTCTGATAGTATTTAGATGTTTGGTTTTACCGACATCATCAGCAGCGTGTTTTAAACACCAAGACAGCAACTAGACCGTTAACTAAAGTTTCCACCAAAGGAGACCTTGTACTCTGACTCCACTAGTTGTGGCCGAGTTATTCACGGAGTACTACTTGGCAATCTACAACGTCGCAACACCGGAGTAGCACCCCGTCCTACCGCTACAGAATATCAGGAGTCCACTGGTTAGGATGATTAGCGCACTTTCCCCCACATAGACAAGAGAGCATTTCAAACGCTTTACGGAGTTTATATAAGACCGCTCCTCGAGTATGCCAATCAGGTCGTGTATACCGGCCTGAAGAAAAAATATTAGCTGTTGAGCGTGTCCAGCGCGGCTACCAAACTAGTCACGAGGCTCAAGAAATGTCACGTACGAGTCTCGACTTGAAATTCCTTGATCTATATCCAGATTGAATTTCGACGACTCCACGGTGGAATTTTCACTTAACGGTCTAGTTGCTGTCTTGGTGTTTAAAACACGCTGTTGATGATGTCGGTAAAACCAAACATCTAAATACTATCAGAAGTGTGTGCAGCAAAAGTTTCATTCAAATGGCGACCGAGTGCAGCAAGTGCACTTACAGCAAGGGTTCGGACAAAATACAGAGATGTAATCCGTGAGTGTGTTAGTGGAGCGTTGGGTGGAATCCTATAGATGTCGACGTAGTGATCTACAGGATGGAAACACTGTGTTAGTCCACGGAGCACTGTAGCTGTTTTTGTTCACCGGCGAGAGACCCAGGTAAGTTATGTTCACGTGTGTGGGTGGTCTCGTTGGCCTGTTAGTCCCAGCGAAGTCAGGTTTGAATCACGTGTGGTAGGCACATATTTAAAATGAGGTCGGTTGTGTGTGTTGCTGTGTTTGCGTGTATACGTCACATTGACTGCAGTGGTGTTGGCAAACTGTGAGTTGTTCGAAGTCACTGCGGGTGCATGCGCGTAAGGGGCGCTCAGCGGTGGATGTGTGGCGTAACATCTTTGGTCCCATGTCAGAGTGAACCGGCTCAGACATATGACCCTGGCCACAACATGGTGTGGCGCTACAATGGCGCATTTGGTGAGCTCAGTTCGAAGTTTGTTATAAGAGCCTAGTTCTTATGAGGCATGCTACCAATCACGAGTATGTGCCGTCAGAGGTAGAACTAGCTTACTTGTTAACTCTTTCATTTTAGAGCAAAACCCTCAGATGATTGCCTTCTCTTTCGACGCACGTCATACAAAAGACCGACCCATTGTAATTAAAGAAAATGATTATATATACGCGCTGGAGTATTACATCCCAACTGCCGAATTCGGGCGGCATGCAGCCTATGTTCACGGCAAGTACACAACGGATGTGGCTACTGCAACGTGGTATCGACTGAAACCTCTAGCAATAAATAAGTGGTTCCACTTACATCAAAGCTACGAAAGTTCACCCCATGCACACGGCCCCACAGAATCTAATGTTACGTTGAATGTTATCAGAGATGGTTCGGAACGATACGCCGACATGTTTGCACGAATACTTACTTCCGTTGCTTGTACGCATTTTTGGCGTGCCCAGTATCGACTCCGTACTTTGAACGACTGGCCTTCAACATGTAACATTTTCTATTCCCGACCGTAATTTGAAGTCATAAGTTCCTCATCACAAGCGGTATGCGTCACGGACGAACCATATTGTGTAGATACCTGCGCAGTGAAAAATGCACTTCCCAACGTCAGTTATCTGAAACTCCTCGTGGCGTAATGAGCCCTCGCACTCGTGTGAAAACCTCTATGATAAACAAGATTCGGTCTAACTGAGAGAAGCCTGAGTCGTCCGTGGGATGCACATAATGGTCTCTTACTTCCACGTTGCAGATTCCGCTAGAGAAAAGCACGTAACTTATTATGCTGAAGCACATGATTGTTATTCGAACAAATTCATTTCGTTGTCTATTTGTTTTATCGGCTGCCTACCGCTAGTAGCTCAAACGAGGAAGTGAACGCTACAGTCAATTCGGAGGTTGAAATTTGACTGAATCGCAGGTCTCGGAATTATTTGTTGTCCACTGAGTTGGCCACCCATGCCTAGTTCAACGTTATACACTTCAGAATTTGATGGAATACTCGTCTGGAAACTGCGGGTAAGAGAACAAAATAGCACAACTCTGGGAGTCTACCTGTTTACAACCATCAGTACACCTTTTTTCCATGGTGAATGGCCGATGCAGGATTCGGGGCGCAGTGTATCCCCGGCCATAACTGCCGCGACACAGTTGGTTTAGACGTAAATGCAAAGAACATCCTGTTTAGGGTGATCTTGCTAGACAGTCACATGGTGCCGAAGCGTCTGTGTGGACATGCTGCTCCAGTAGACTCTGAACGACGTGATAAGTGTTCACCAAGTCCATGTCATGTGATATTGGTTAGTGGTCACAAGTTAGTCATCAAGGTAAGCGACAGGGGATGAGCAGCAGTGAAGGCAAGCGCGAAAGCAACATTGACATGTTTATTTGGTTGCCGTGTACTCACATGTCGTCCGCCTTCAGAAACACTTCTGTCCATGCAATGAGTTGTTTTAAACTACATTGCATTTTTTCCTGCGCCGCTCTACAATTCGTTCCCAAAGACTTCTTGAATATATTTCGACTTGGAACAGCATCTGTCGCCGCGGCACTACGTCAGCTTGTACCACCCAGTTTTAGCCAGATTACAAATTACCGCACTGGAGGTGACCCAACTTCCAGGTGAGAATCCCGTAACAGAAATGAGGATTTTTAAAGCCATCGTGACCTCCACGCCCAAGTATTTTGACGGAGTCGACACGGATAGACTAAGGTCCCATCTCCCTCTCGTTCCATCCTCCAATACAAAACACCCGTGGTGTATGAAATGTTTTCATGTGTGATTGTAATGTAGACACTACGGAGACCCTTATACGTTCGGCAATGAACAGCTCCTCCATTTGAAGTGTAAAAGTACTGTTGATATATCCCAGCGTCTCATCTGCATTGTTCACCTATGGCCTTCGTCACCAGGCGAACTGTCGTTCCATTAACTATAGGGTTTCAATTGCATCACCGTCGAAAACAGTGTTGTCCTCAACAGTGAAACCAAAAACACACCCGCCTGGCATCTTCAAGTAACGATGAATGAGTTATATCAGACGATGGATTGCTTGTGCATACACACGAGCGAATGCGATTGAAGGTAGTGGGAAGTGCCAAATTTGACATCAATGATCATTGTAAGTGATGACACTGCTTCTGTGGTAGACAATGTACAAGCACAGACTTGGCCAGGCGGGACAGTGAATATTTCTGCCGAGGCCGGACTGGAAATGAAGCGCTGCTGCAGACCGATTAGAATGTTAGAGAACCTGTCGAAAGCATAAAGTCGAGGCATATTAATAATTCCAGAGGGAATGATCCTAAAGCACGCACGCACACGTGGAAATGCATCTTTAGTACACAGGTATATGTACGTTCGGTCAGAATAGGTCAAACTTGCTGTTCCGTTTTCACGCTACATTTATGAGTAGCAATCAGCGTTAAATGATTACCAATCACCCTACCAAAGCTGTATGTGCTTAAGATGCTGAGAACACAGAAGCGTTTTTTCTGTATCCATCCCACAGTCGTACTGAGATCACCCTTTACCACTCGTGTTTCCTTCTTCATCATACCATCCTTTCAAACTGCCCAATACTTTTTGCACGGTGCAGAAAATATTAATTCTACTTTATAAATCGACCGCATAAAGCCAGCCAGTATCGATACTTGTTAGCAGTCCCACGCCCAAACGGATGTTGATCGTCCACTTGTCTCGGCACATCACGACAACCGTTTGCCGACGTCACAAATCTTATCGACCTAGAAGTATTTTAACATTGCATAAAATCCTTCCAAAAAATCACCTAGTGTGATATCCTTCGTAGATCACACGATCAATTTACATTACCCTAAATATCCCACCACAAAACACTTCATTCTTGCTCCCGCAAATGCACACTGTGCGAGGAAATATTCCACAACACCTGGAGACTCAACCTCAATTATAATCGAACAACTATCAAGACTTACACAGTTGGAACGCTTCTGAGCCGTTAACGAGGTCATGCAAGAGTGTCCATTCATCTCCGTGTCAGAGTTCAGAGTTTTCTGTTATTCGTCATATCAGCAGATTCATTCCAGTTTTCCGATGCCATTTACAACAAATGACGGCGAAATCATTTGCTGTCCAATTTTTGTCAAATTCTGAACACTTTCCTACGTGACGTTGATTACACGTTCAGACACAACCTTTGAAACAGTGAGCTGATCCAACGTTAGATCTGCTTGATCTAATGTGGTGAAGTACGTGAACAATTCCACTGGTATCACATGCGTCTAATTTTCACAAACCACGATTCTCCCCACCCCAGTTACGCCTCTTCAGTCAGTGGATTTCGACATTTGTTGTACAGTGTTGTTACTATTTATCCGTAACAATTGAAATAATATGTTTTGGTTGCGTTCAGACGAGCGTGATTCTCAAAGGTGCCTCGAAAGAATTATTACTGTTGCTGCTTGCGCTGTTAATGTTTTCGACGTCCTGAATCAAATCAGTGTATTCAAACAACAGTGATATCAAGAGTCTGAAAACGTGGGAGTACATGCAAGAAACAAACCAAGATCACATCAACTTCGTGCCAAACGTGATAACGATGTTCTTAGAAATGGTTGAAAATGACGCTATCATATGGTTGTTTTCATCTTCGGTGTATATGGAGCGGCGTAAGAAAAGGGTATCATGTCCCACTCTATCACTGGGAATCTTCAGAAGTAAATTCTATTCACTCTACTGCATTGTTTCCAACTAGATTGAGGTCGCGTGTCGTTCATACGAAACAGTATACGGAAACAGATGAACTCAAGCTGCCTGCCGATCACTGGGAGGTATACCTCTCAGCCAGTCACAACTTGATGGTTAGAACGCCAAGTATCTATCGCGGTGCAGAAAAATATTCCAATCAATATGACAATCAACGGAATCAAAAATGATGATTACCATGTACCACAAACGCTTCAACTACAAGTTTCTCATCACTTCTCGCATGTGTTCGTTCTTCCATGTTGTTCATGGCAAACGTCATTCGGAAGGAACAGCTACTAAGGCAATCACATACCGCATTCTCAGACGTCGTTCACAACGTAGGTCAACTGGGCGGGGCAGCTAATAATGTCAGCGTATACTACAGTTCAATGCACGGCGCGCTGAGTCGTTTTCTCAGGTACGAATTTACTAGGCGTGGAGTGTAAATAGGCCGTTGAGAAAAGACCGAATACTTATTATACGGAATATATATAGAACGTCTCCTATAGCGCTGGGAATGGCTTCGATACGTAAATCAGCCAGGACGGCTAGAGACCGACCGTCGACGAACGCGCAAACCGGAAGAGCCTGACACACGTGTGTTTGGGTACGCGCCACAGTCACATGGCATGCAGACAAACAATCGGACAGCATGCATCATGCGAACTTTCTTAATAGCCTAGGTACAATATGCAACTATGAGTTTTGGAACTATTTTACACATCATACCACAGGCAGGCCAGTGAAATCTCCAGGTTGCTACAAAATTATCAGACATCCTTCGTGTGCCAGGCCATCCGGAACTTGCTGGCGATTTCCATCTCTGGATGAATCATAATCAGCAAAACGTGTCAATGATTTCAAGTATATTGTACTTTATACAGCTTTTCTGTGTGATATAAAGAATGGAAAAGTTCGACGATCCGGTCCGCAGGATTTCCTTTTCCTGATATAACTCTGTGTGACCTTAAAGAATTGTGAGGTATCCCATAACTGTTGTCCACCCAGTTCAACACTGAAGTTTTGAAGCGCGGTTCTACGTTCCATTCAGCACTTTCTTCGTAAATATGAGGACGAGGGTGTCGTTTTAACTTATAAAGACGGTAGAAGCAAAGAAATAACTGAATTAGAGCCACTTTCTCCAAGGACATTTTTCACAAAACGTTCAGCCTTAAGGTGGACGTTCTCCATTGATGTTTATGTTATTCTTGCAGCATTTCTTAACAGGAGATCAATGAGCACAGAGGTAAAACGCAAGCATAGAGACTGACGGAAACTAAGCACATGATGGCAAGGTATATAAAGAATTATCACGTTTCACTGCCACTGCCCATCTGCAAACCATCGTGTGCGCCTCCTAATATGAACTCGTGACAAACCATTTACAGGAAAACACGCGGTACTTCTTGTATTTTTCGGAACGGTTTGACGTGTCATATTTGGTTTGACAAATATTATCCCCTTTTCATACCGGTGTAACCTAAATCCCCCATCGATTTGACTGACTGATGATCATCTATCAAATGGATTCACAAGCTTGGTTACCTACAGCACCCTCAGAGAACCCTACGTGAGTGATCGCCGTCAACCTGAGGCCACATTCATCTTCATGCTGTTTACCTCACCTGCTTCCGAAATCGACATTGAGCACCTAACCAGAGTGTTACCATGAAAGGTGGTTTTGAGAAAGTCTTGAACATGATAATGTTTCAACCTGCGAGAACCATTTAGTAGGTGGCATATAAATCGACCCATATTTTTGAAGCAGTAAACGCGAAGTCGCAATATTTCAAGCAATAAATGGGATTTTGACATGATTTCTTGTTCGCGGCTCAACGAAAATGTTGCCTGATAATCAATGCACGGAGTGCTGAGATATCCGTTGAACGGATGTCGGAGTCTACCTGCCCGTCGGCAATATTCAGATGCTCGACGCAGATGTTCGGGGGTGAATGATCGGTGTTTTTATGAGGAATGGGCTGTCAAGGTTTTTAGGAGTAACACCCAGATTGGAGGTGCCCAAAATACTCACGACATCGTATTGCTTGCCGTTGATGTATGCATCAACTGAAGCAGATTAACAAAAATCACTTATTTAGGCTTCAAAAAATATAGAGGTGACACACTGTTAGTGAATTCAACTCTGCTGAATGATTAAAACGTGGTGTGAGGCGGCTTTGCAATCGTTCCAATACTTTTGCACTTTTTGCATAGTGTAAACTCCAGAAATGCACGTAATATTGAAAACGTGGTAGCACACATTTTGATTGGAGGCACTAGAACTTCCGAAGCATGTACTGTGTTCTGTTGTTCTTCCGGAGGACATTAGTGGTTTGGGTGGATCCTTTGGTATTTGTCCCTAACTGTATTCTCAATATCTCATTCACAATTTTTATCAGAACGTCACGGAAGTTGCCGTTTTTTTACGTGTTGACAGGGGCCCATGAATCAGCTTCCAGAAATGGTTTGCATCTAGTCACTTTTATAAGCAGCTCGAACGTTACTGTCCACTGGTGAGGCTGGTTTAGATTTTTGCCCATAACGGTACCGTTTGGGGAGCCAACTGGTTCCACGTCAGTTGCAACCACACGGCTCCCGCATGTCGGACAAAGCGCTAAGTTGCTGGCATAGATCAGGAACAGTGAAGACAATATGGCAGACTCATGCAGAACTCCACAACTGAAAAACCGTTTGACTTGACAGGGTATCTCTTACTTGATAGTTGAGCTTTTGATCCTCAGGATGAGACCTCACTGATTGAAAATTCTAGGGAACAGGCGGAAGGCTTCATTCTATTTTCAAAAATGCTCGTTGATGGCCAAACCGAACGCCTTTCTAATGTCTCACACACGGATTTTAACCTCTCTTCGTTTCCACTGTATTGGTGATCTTATCTGCAAAGGATAACAATTCCTTCAGGCCACATAGTTGACTCATAAACTTATGTTACCGACCTGTTAATAGCACGGTTTCGATGACGTGGTCTGCAATTTTGCCGCTGAATATCCTCCCTGTTATTTTCATCAGGTTAGACGTCAAACTTATCGACCAGCAACTTGTCGGTTTCTTCGCTGTCACCATTATCCATAAAGGTAATTGCATATACCCCACATTTCTCGAGCAAATTAGCCTTCTCTACTGACACGCCGAGTAGACGGGCCAAAATGCCAGGCAAGATGTTAGGTGGTGGCTTCAGTAGCGTCGGATATATATCACTTGGCCTCACCGATTTTCTGGGATACAACTTGTCTAGCTCCCGTCTCACCTCCTTCGCAGCAATATGCACATATTTCTTCGTATAGAAGTCTGGTTTGGTAGGTAGCTGTGGGAGCTGCAACTGTCATTGGGGCACACCTTCTCGAAGAAGCAGGAGATTCCCAGCCGTTCCTTGTTTCTAGTGACATTCGCGCTTCCCACACTTTAAACTCAGCAAACTGTGACTCGCACTGACGCCTAAGACTGATCGTAGTTGTAGCAAGTCCTGGCGCTCGTTTTTCTAGACTTGCTAACTTATTTGCAATCGAGCTGATGCTCCCTTTGTATGCGAGCTTTGCCTATATTTTGGGTAACGATGGCGTCCATCTGTAATTCGAAGCTTTTCTCAGCAACTTGCATATCGGCCCGGAACTTACTTGCTTACCTTCGCCCTCGCGGTAGTATGTCTTGGCATAATCAACCAATCATTGCACGCGCACATCTAGTTTTAGAAGGTAAGTTTTAATTAAGCTCCACGAGAGTTTTAGACCAACTACATCTACCTCAAACCATCAGTGTAGGGGCCGTTCTGTTTTCTCAAATTCCGGACCATCGTTGTACAGCACACTACATGCGGTTTATTCACAGGCTCGAATAAACATCGTCTGTGAGCAACTCTTACGTAGTCTTGTAATCACACCTAAACGGGCGGGTAACTCGAAATTTGGTTCACTTTTCCACGCTGTCATTGTCTATTCATATTTTTGCCCTATTGGTGCTCTGTGCATCAAAAGATTACATACGATCATTGTTATTCGTTATCGGATAACACTTGTCTCGTTACGTATTAAATTAATTGGGTCACAGTATCTATATCCGTTTTATATTTTACTTTTGGTGCTCTGAGCATCAAAATTTATACACTTATTATCGTCACTGTTTAACGTATCAATTTAGTCGATTATTATCTGTTGATTATTATCTGTTCACAAACTATAACAAATGACACGCACGAGATCCAGCAGCATCGGTGTATCGGATGTATCGAGTGTTTGTGGCCGGTTCGGCTGCCGCATGACTGTTCAGAACGGCATGCAGTGCCAGACATGTCTACACTGGTACCACACTAAGTGCACCGGCCTCAAAGAGGATCCAGTACACTCTGCTGGCTTCTTCAAAAAAGCCATTCATCTGCATGAGCTGCCTGTTTCGTGAAAGCTGCATTTCTTCCGGGTCTGTATCCGTCCCGCTGCTCGCCACCCCCAGTGAGCAAAAGCAAGACACTTAAATGTAGTTGCAAGACGTCTAAAAATGTCAATGCACTGCACATGGCCACGGTTGAAAAAGCTCTGGTTGAAACCCAGACGGCTTTATCTGATATGAAGTCAGAATTAAGCTCGCTGAACGAGTACATTGCGCTCGCCCTTCCAGGTGTGGCGGCTGCTCGCAAAGCAGTGGCTTTGTCCACAGCTCAAATTGAGGAGGCCGCGACAAACTTGAGGGACAAGACACTCCGGGAAAAGAGGCTCGTTTTGTGGGGACGATTCCCTATCACATCCTCTCCGAGTGAACAAGCCAGAGTGGTATTAAACACCTCATTCCCTCACGAATTAACAAACTTGGTTTCTGCCAGCAGACTCCGCTCCAAAGCTACAAAGAAGTCACTCGGACTTCTCGTGACCTTACCCGCGAAGATTAGCACGGGGGAAGTACTGGACAAAACAGTACAGCTAAAGAAAAGTCATGCTAACCTAAGAGGAGTGTCACTGGATCGCTCATTGCAAGAGCGGCAGAAGCGCTCCCAGCTTGATAAAACAAGGTCGCACATCAAGGCTGACGCCAAACTTCAAGCCAAAGTTAAAGTCCTTATTCCTGTTCTCAAGAGGGGACCAGTGCCCCGAATGGATCAACCCACGTGCCCACACCCACATCAGAGGCGGCTGCCCCCATCCCCTTGGATGACCAGTCGTCTTTGGAGATGCACGGGTCTGAACCAGTAGCTCCCAAAGACGCTACAGACAACAATCTTGCTCTAAACCCCCAACCACCCAGTCTCCAAAACGTCCCATCAAGAATTATTTTATTCCTAAGATTTACAACTCAATGAGTCTGCTTGGGTCACCTCCCGCATCTAGACAGGCTCATACTTGGCTCATTCCAGCCGCATTTTCTTCTTACGGATCACGGTCGTTTCGACCTAACTTCTCTCCTAACCTAAAATCTCATCCAAATTTTCGGGGGTGCAAAGCCGCAAACCACCCCAGTATTTCAGAAAGCGAAGGCGATCCAAAAGCCATCGACTTCGAGCCAACGGAAACGGACGAAGCGTCCCAAAGAGACGCTCTCATATGCTCAGGCTGTGATGAAACGTTCCGTACCCTCCAAGAAGGCTCAGGAAACTCGGACGCCGACTACGCACTCCCCCTCGCTTCTAGCACTGATTTCTCAAGCTCTTCCTCGCGCACTGTCGTCTCTTTTTGTACCCAGCCAAATGAGGAGGTAGCTCTCAAGTGTGTGTACACTAATTGTCTGAGCCTTTCGAAGCCTGTACGAGGTGGTGGATGCTGATGCGTGTGTGCCTGTGTGTCATCCAATGCCTTGCAGTACAGGCTTTCATGCCGAAAGTTTTGGCTGAGGGCCTTTAGATGCTGGCTTGCTAATTACAATACGTTGTAAGTAGTGTCGGTAAAACCAAACATCTAAATAATATCAGAAGGATATGCAACAAAAGTGTAATGTAAATAACGAACAAATATAACAAGTGCACTTACAGCAAGGGTTCGGACAAAATGTAATCCGTGAGTGTGTTAGTGGAGCGTTGGGTGGAATCCTATAGATGTCGACGTAGTGATCTACAGGATGGAAACACTGTTTGGTCCACGGAGCACTGTAGCTGTGTTTTGTTCACCGGCGCGCGAGAGACCCAGACGAGTTGTGTTCACATGTGTGGACGGTCTCGTTGTCTTGTCAGCTCCGGTGAGGACACTGGGTTGAATCACGTGTCGTAGGCTAATGTCCGAGATGAGGTTGGTTGTGTGTGTTGCTGTATTTGCGTGCGTGTGTGCATGTGCGTGTATGTGTGTGCACGTCACATTGACTGCAGTGGTGTTGGCAAACTGTGAGTTGTTCGAAGTCACTGCGGTGCATGCGCGTAAGGGTCGCTCAGCGGTGGATGTGTGGACGTAACAATCTGGTCACATGTCACAGTAAGTCGGTCCAGGCATATGACCTTGACCACACAAAGGTGTGATGCTACAGACTCTAATCGTTGTCCTGTTGGGGTCTGGGTGTCCTGGCAGTATCCTAAGCCCATAAAAACCATGACCATACAACAGAAACCAAATACCATACTGCATCGGCCGTCGCGCAGGATAAACCGGGTCGCCCTATCTGCTGCACATGGCAGGGTGGATAGGCGAAAATATGCTACTGCCAAACACACCCTCATACTGTTCCCCCAACAAGAATCCTCGAGCAGATAATGCTCACTCAAGTTTCAGTAACCTGAAGACCAACCTGAAACAGGCCCGGGGACGCAAGACGCTCTGCGTTGGAGCATGGAATGTGCGCACGCTGCTGGATCGATGCAGCGCCACAGGACGGTCAGAACGGCGCACTGCACTGATCGCGATGGAACTGCGTCGTTATGGAATCGACGTAGCAGCCTTGAGCGAGACAAGGCTTGCGGACCAAGGTAAGTTGCGGGAAGCAGGTGCTGGGTACACCTTCTACTGGATAGGTTACCCGGCAGACGGTGCTCGGGAGCATGGTGTCTGTTTCGCAGTCGCTGATCACATCAATGCTTTGATGATAGGCGAACCGCACGGCATCAGCCCCCGAATGCTGTCTATGCGCCTGCGACTCGGTCGAGGTAAGTGTGCCACATTTATCAGTGTTTATGGTCCAACTATGTGTCGTACTGATGATGTGGTCCGTCACAATCCGGTCGACACCAGTGAGTGACCGACTGTTTGTTCTGGGTGACTTGAACGCTCGAGTCGGGCGCGACTCAGTAGCTTGGCCGGGAGTCCTCGGACCCTACGGCATTGGTTCAGTCAATGAGAACGGTGATCGTCTGCTCCACCTGTGTGCTACTCACGAGCTGGCTATCACGAACACCCGATTCCAGCTGGATGCGAGCGACATCACGACGTGGACCCATCCACGAAGTGGTCATCACCATTTGCTTGACTACGTGATTGTGCGGCAGCGCGACATTAGTGAAGTGCGTATCACGCGAGTGATGCGCGGCGCTGAATGTAGCACAGATCATAAGCTGTCTATGGTTGAATTATCCATCCCTGAACGCAAGTCCGTTTTTGTAGGCATTCCGAACAATGGCAGAAGTTGGATATCAAACGATTGGAGAACTGTGAGATGAAGACTGTTTTCCAGCGTGCAGTTGCCGCTCGTCTGCACGACGCGCCTTTATCCACTACCCCTGAGGGTATGTGGCAATTCATCAAGGAACGGATCACGACGGCAGCCACCGAGACGATCGGTCTCAAATGCCAGAAACGTCCGGACTGGTTCGACGACAACAACGTGGTTATCGCTGAATTGGTACGAGAGAAGAATGCCGCGTTTGCTGCCTCCACAGTGGACCCGGCCAATGAAGCGAAGAAGGCCACGTTCCGGAGTATCCGCCGTCAACTGGCCGAGCGTGTCCGCGGAATCAAGGACAACTGGTGGATGAAGCAGGGCGAGCGAATGCAGGGCTTCGCAGATCGTCGACAACATAAGGAGTTCTACGATTCGCTCAAAGCGATCTTCGGTCCATCGATCCAGTCCACTAAAGCACTGGTAGACAGCTTTCTCCTCTACCCAGCATGGCTTTCTTCCCGACCGGTCATGCATAACCAATATGCTAATCTTCATGGATAGCCTGACAGACGCCAAAGACAATGGCCATATCTCGGATGCTATCTTCTTCGACTTTGCCAAAGCCTTTGACCGTGTCCCACACGGTCCTCTTGTACATAAACTAGAGGCTTATGGCATCCAAGGGAGGTTCTCCGCTGGATTGCATCCTTTCTTGGCAACAGGACTTTCAGAGTAAAAACCGGATCGGACCTTTCTTCTCCGATCTCCGCTGGAGTTCCTCAAGGATCCGTACTCGGTCCGTTATTGTTTTTAATATATATCAACGATCTTCCTGATCTTATTTCTAGCAACGCCCTCCTTTATGCTGATGATTTAAAAATCTGGAATGCTTGTGATCCCAGTGCATTACAGATTGACCTTGACCGTATTAAGTGCTGGTCAGATGACTGGAGTCTCCCTCTAAACGACAGCAAGTGTGCGCATATGTCGCTCGGAGGAGACTCCGGGAACCTATTCGTGATACATGGTGCACAAAGTGTAATAGATATCGCGAAAGTAGACCTCAAAAAAGACCTAGGGATTTGGCTGTCGACCGGTTTATCTTTTTCTTATCACCATCAGATGGCCGCAAAAAAGGGATTTAGGACTCTTGGGATGATAAAAAGAGCCTTTCCCCGCATAGACAGGCATGCCTTTCAGTCGCTCTACGGGGTCTACATACGACCACTGCTTGAGTATGCTAATCAAGTCGTATACACCGGCTTGAAGAAGGACATATTGCGAGCGATGAATTGAGTCACAGAATGCTGTACGGAGTGCTGGTGCCAACTTTCGCGAGGAAACTAGCCATGATATAACTAGTCCACAAGTCCGGCTCTCTGAACTGAAGGATTGTTTTTTTACGTGGACGTTCAATTTTGTAACCGTTGCACACGCACCTACTCATTCATTGTTTTTCCGAATAATCCATCAACGCACCACGCAAATTGTGTAAATGCTTCCAGTAATGATCTTACATACTTTCTCTCAACGTCAGTCGTCATTATTTTTGATCTCAGCAACAAATCGAAGACGAAGCATATGCCAGAAGAAACGTTCCATAGAACATTATTCTGTCATATATCTTAGCCTCTTTTCTGTTCTTAATACCCGACCAAGTTTCCAAGATGTCGCACGTTGTTTTCTTATGGCCGTCGAAATCACTGGCCATAGATAAGTTTAAGCATAATGAACCCTCAGCCTGTTCTCTGCTGGTGCCCGACGGGAAAACCTCCTCTAGAAATCAGCTTGTTTCTTAGGTGTGCACTGCGTACCATCCAGCGGTCTGCAGATTGGTTTCATAGAGCTGGCATTCTTTTTTTCCTGCTGAGAATTTTCCGCATTCACCCCTGACAGTCAATTTCTTGGTACTCGATATTCAGGGGCCCGTGTATAAGGTCATCAATTATGGGATCATGGCACCAATCGCGAACCACCCTTATATCCGCGTAAAGGCGGCATTCTCTCTTATGAAACTCTCACAGGATCTGTTCAAGCTGACGATCCGAACCTGTACTGTCCCGGAAGTGTGAAAATATCTCTATCATATCTGTCATAGCCAGCGGTAGACATTCTTGGATAGTTATCGGCCAAGCAACCTCACCAGTATGCTATGCAAAATAATAAAACTCTTGTTAAACTAGCCATCCCGAGGCAGTTCTTCCCAAATTACTTTCTCTCTTGCGCTCAACATCGTCTCCTTCACTATTCTTCATGCATAATCAATGTGTTACATTTCACGGGTGATCAGGATGGAGCCAAAACTTATGACCACATATCGAGCACTGTCGTTTTGGCCTTTGTCAAAGCTTTCCGCGGTATCACGAACCGCCCGCTCGTGCATAAATCAGAATCTCATGGAGCTCAGTGGTAGATTATGCGTTGGACCACGTGGTGCATCGATAGTAAGTCTCCCCGATTTCCGCCGGATTCCATTGTAATGTATTTCTCAACAGCAACACCTTACCTCATACAGACGATTTCACCTGAAGCGATGGTGATGCCGATGAGCAACGCAATGATCTTCACTGTACTATACACGGATCAGAAGATTATGGCTTTCGTGTAAACGACAGTTGATGTCCATAATCCATTAGAAGAAGACTCTGGGAACCTATCCGTGATACACGGAACACAGAGTGCAGCAGGTACATCAAAACCTGGGGTAAACGTATGCCCAATAGTCTCGCTTTCATCTACACTATCCTTTTCATATCGTGATGTGGTGGCCAGTAGGGAGTTAGTTTGGAATTTCGCGATGATTAAAGGAACCTTTCCCTGTAGAAGCATGGGATTTCTACGGAACCAATGGCAATTATGGCGTTTATACCGGTTTGACCCTGCCTGCTACTTCGACGTGATAGTCAAGTCTGTGTGCCATTTCGATGCTATGGGCCATGCTAACCGATATTCTTGTCCTTTCAAGTTCAGCCATGTTCAATAGCCTAAAAGGGAGCAACCAAACAAAAGGCAATTGCGCTGGTTGTCAATGATGCCAATGTGCTGAGGTTTGGTTCCGTTTGATGTTTGTTCTTGACTGGTCTGGAGCTCTGCGTTTAATCTGTTTTTCTATGCAATAGTAATCAGCATAGGTGAACGCGTTGAATTAACGGGTGTTTGGTCACGGAGCCTGTGCATTGCTATTGCAATTCGATGGTTGCTGGTGGTCGGTTCTATTGAGTTTGTTTGTCACATCTGTTGCCTCGCGGCACAGCTTCCTGTACCAAATGCTTCGGTTGAAATCTACGACCGCTCTTCTGTACAGGTCTGGTTCTGAAATAAGCACACGTTGACCATATCAATAAACCAAAGCCAAATGAAATACGGCATCGGCCGTCACGCGAAATTAACCGGATCACCCACCCGCTGTTTTCGGTGGGGTGGATGTGCTTAGGTGTGCTATTAATAAACCCTTCCTAATTCACTCCTCCACTAAAAATCCCGGAGCAGATAATGCTTACAAAAACCTCAGTATTACGACGTTCAACCTGAAACAAACACAGTGACAGAGGATAACCGCCGTTGAGACACGGAATATGCGCACGCTGTTGGACAGATGCAGTATCACAGCCACCTAGACGGTAGGTATCGATCACCGGAAAGGCCGGCATTGTCTCGACGACAGCAACGTGATTGTCTCCAATTCGATATCAGAGAAGAATGCAGCGTTCATAGCCCATAGAATGGAGCAGGGCAATGAAGGCAGGATGGTGAAATCCCGCAGTATTCGCAACCAGATTAATTAATGTGCTATCGGAATCAAAGAAGACTGCTGGTAGAAGTATGGCGAGCAAATTCATAGCTACGCCTATCAGCAACCACGCAAGCAGTTCTACGATCTGCTTAGAGTGACGTTCGGACCATGCGTGCGATTTAGCAAAGCACCGGTTTACGGGGCGACGGTCCTCCTGCACCCAGCCAGAGTATACCATGAGAGTCTGGCACAGAACATTTTGGTAGCCTACTAAACCGTCCTGCTACCATTGACTTGGGTGACCGTGAATATTTCGCCGTAACTGATCATCACATCTTCAATTGCTCCCACCCAGATTTTGCCAGATGTGTAGGGGACGATTGAAAAAATGAGCAACAGAAAAGCAGCAAGATAAGGTCGATTGCCGGATGAACTCCTCAAGAGTGTAGGACCGGTGTCAAGATACGTTGCGCCTCAGCGACCACACTCAATCTGCGGCGAGAAGGCAACGCCACAGGAGTTCGAGTATGCCCTCGTCGTATATTCGATTAAAGGCAAGGGTTACAAACAATGACGCGACAGCAACCGGTCCATTGGTCCGTCCAGTCGCGCAGACAGGGTGACTGTGAGGAATTATCTCAAACGATTTAATTCGCACGTTTTCGGGGCCAAGTGTCCTGGGGAGAGGTGTGGATTCCGGGCGAGTCGCAGCACCGTCGACCTGGTGTTTTCTGCTCGATGGACTCAGAAGTGATGGGAACACAATCACTCAATATATGTCCTGATCCTGGAGTTCACCAATGCCCTTGACTGCGTGGACCGCGAGGCGTTGTGGACGATGCTTGGTAAATTTCCACGTCCAGATACGTTCGTCTGTTCGAATAAAATCTTGCGCGTGGGCACGAGAACGAAAGTGCAGTCGTGCGGGTCGACTTGCGATCATATTGACGTTATCACTGATGTGAGGCAAGATTGCGTCCTAGCCGCAATCCGGTTCAATTTATGTTTGACTGCAATGTTAACAGTTGCTCTTTAGGACTCGGCGAATGACGGCGCTGAGGATGGAAACCACATCGATGGACGCCTACTTAGTGTTGGAAGGTTCCGTGTCGCGAGTCGCCTACATATCTCAACGATTCGCATGTCCTCGTTTGCAGATGACAGCTCGCTGTTTCCACACGCTGAAGACGAACAACTATGGATGATCTCGGCCCGTTGCGACCGCGGCGTCCAAGTTTGCATCAAATATCAAC
>LOND01002608.1:42227-62683 GCA_014220965.1 Paragonimus kellicotti
GTGTGTGTGTGTGTGTGTGTGTGTGTGTGTGTGTGCAGCGGATTCCGGGCGAGTCGGAGTACGATCGACCTGGTGTTCGCTGCTCGACAAATTCAGGAGAAATGCCGGGAACGAAACCAGCCCCTGTATGCCCTCTTCGTAGACTTCACCAAGGCCTTTGATTCCGTGAGCCGCGAGGCGTTGTGGACGGTGCTTGGTAAGTTTGGATGTCCAGGTAAGTTCGTCAATTTGATTCGAATGTTGCATGTGGGTATGAGGGCGAAATTACAATCGTATAGATCAGCTTGCGATGCGTGAGGCAGCTTATATCTGACTGCCATGATAACAGTTGCTTTTCAGGACTCTGGGGAGGACGGCGTTGAGGTAGAGTACCGGACGGATGGGCGCCTGCTGAATATCCGACGATTCGGCGCCCCAACCCGGTTACATACCTCAACGATGCGCATGCTTCTATTTGCAGATGACAGCGCGCTATTCGCACACAGCGAGGACGAACTACAGCGACTGACCACGGCTTTCGCGACCGCGGCATCCAAGTTTGGATTGGATATCAACACAGGTAAGACATTTTCTTTCTTTCAGCCTTCTCCGGGCGAAGGTGCTGTCTGTTCACCTTCACAGCTGCGCGAATTTTTGCTACTTGGGTAGCAATTTGTCCACCGATCTGTCCGTGGACCGCGAGTTGAGAGCTCGTGTGGCAAAGGCTAGTGTTGCGTTCGGACGTCTTGAAAGACGTGTTTGGAAAAACCACAGCCTGAAGCCGAGCACTAAGCTCTTTGTCTACCGCTCAATGGTGCTGTCTATACTGCTGTACGGCAGTGAAACGTGGACATTGTATCAGCGGAACGTGCGCTATCTTAGCCGCTTTCATTTGCAATGTCTAAGACGCATCTTGGGTATTCGGTGGTCGGACATGATTCCGAACACTGAGGTACTGCGGCGAGCGGACATGAACGGGATGGAAGCTCCGCTGACGCTGAATCGGCCAAGGTGTCTACGTCACTTCCATCAGATGGATGATGACCGTATTCCAAGACAGTTGCTGTACAGATTACTGAAATAAGATAAGCGAGATCCCGGTGGTCAAATTGCGAAGATACGAAGATGTTATTTAGGTAGGCCTTCCGCGTTGTGGCAGTAATTTCAGATGTTGTGAGGAGTCAGCGTTGGACCGGAAGGTCTGGAAAAATATGATCCGGATGGGCGTCCGAAGGTTCAATGAACAATTATTGCGCGGCCGTGAACGTAAGCGCGCGGTACGCAAGGAACCATCGGTGTCATAGGTCGTGGTGACATGACTATATGGCGTTGCGATGTGTGCGGCCGTGAATGCGCTGGCCGCCTCGGATTAGTAGGTCACCAGCGTACTCATAGTGCACCGTCGGCGAAGAGACGACGAGTACGTTAGGCTGAGGTAGGTCATATCAGTATATCCATTTTATCTCTGTTAATGATTGCATCGACCAAGACTATGGTCGTTTGGCAACTAATCCGCTTCTCTTTTCAGAAACTTGGGTGTCTGCGGTCTTCTACCCATTCTTATCTTCAGCTTTGTTGGTGTATTGTATGATGAATGGTTTGCCTGTTCTTTTCGTAGTCCAATCTGAATTTTGTTTTCATTCTTATCCTCTCTGGAATGCAGTAACATACACTCGTATACTGAAATGCTTCTTGTATTACATTTTACATTTCTTCTCAGTTTAGATCTTGTCATTGTAGTCTCTCTCTGTTTATTTTCCGAGAGATAAGGGTTTCCTTTTCCTGCTAGCCATTCAATTGGCTAACCAGCATTGGCCGGCTGGACACAAAGGCCTCACTCACACACCTACTGGTCTTATTCCTTCGGGTTTACACCGGATACGTGGTGTGAGTGGAACCACAAGTGGTGCAGCGCAAGCCACTTGGGGTGATGGTTTGAAGCGCAGGCGTCCTCTGGCTTCGGTCACTGTGACAGGCTAATCCGTTTCGGATGCCGCCAACCAGGTGCTTTGTCTGGTTTCATTCTGGCACTGGGATGTATTTTTTCTCTCATCATCCACAGAACACACCAACATGAACTCCCACAGTGAACAACTTGCATTATGTTTTCGATATTCTACTTCTCAGGTTAGACCTTGCCATTGGTTACTGTTTGTATATTTTCCGAGGGATGTGGGCTCTAGTTTCGTTCCAGCTGTCTATCGAACGTTGACCGACTAGGACCAAAGGCCTCATTCACACACCTCCCGGTCTTATTCTTTCGGATTTACACCGGATACGTGATGTGTGAGTGGAACCACAAGTGGTGCAGCGCAAGCCACTTGGGGTGATGGTTAAGCGCAGGCGTCCTCTGGCTTCGGTCACTGTGACAGGCTAATCCGAATCAAATGCCGCCAATCATAAGCTGACATGTGAGGAGACATAGTCACCACTGAAAGAGTCCGGTATGTATCTTCAAAAATGTTCACTTGTCTGATGGCCTCAACTATCTGTTCTCCTTTTGAAATTCGTGGTCTTTGTCAATTCGAGTATCAAAGATCCCTGAGCGACTTAACCTTTGCACAATTATTTTCAGCGTCGTACGTATGTGGCAATATGTTTGTTTCGGTTGGATTTATCCGTCGAGAAGTTCACACCGAGAAGTTTTACACCTTCCAACCTGGGAGTTTCCATAGATAAATGTTCTCTTTTTTGTATAAGGTATGTATACATCAATGGCTGAAACGACCCTCGGTTTGGGGTTTCCAGCTACTTTCCTAGTAACCGCTTCAATAAACGCACGCTGGACATCATTCTAGACCAACTGAGCGAATTCGTATCACTTTGACTTCCAGCCTTGCGCCCGTATACTAAACGCTGAAATCGCTGGAACGAAAATTTCGTGTATATGTTTTAACTTGTAAAAGGCGAAGTAGACGTACGACTCCATATTTCCGAACTACTTGGAAACCAACTCTGTGCAACGGGGGGATACTGGGGACAGCATTCCCCAAGAAACGTGGTTCCAGTGAAAATCTTACAAAAGACTACAACAACAACAAACAACATCCAAAGACCTAGCAAAACATGTACACGATAAACACAGTTTGGAAATCAAGGTTGCACGCATGACACAATTGCATGCTGCATTAAAAACAGAACTATCATTAATTTTCAACTGGGCGCAAACTTGAGTGGGACGCATATGCCGATCAGTTAAAAGAAATAGCCCAATATTCATGATCACTCATTGCTCAAAAGTGGAGTATTTTTGAATTATCAAGCGATACCACCGGAATATGGCCAGATATTCAGGAATGCCTCACTTTTTTGCCGTGTCACTGTTGAAATCACCAAGTGCGTATAAATAACTTTAAAATTGGTGTGACGATTAACCTTGAATATCCAAGCGAACAAAGTCAACTTTGTTTCAGTATAGCATATTCTTTGTTATTATTATGATTATTTTTTGCATTGTTATTCTGAACATCGACCACTCAGTGATCAATCAACACCTCCGTAACTGCAAAGGCGCCTATTTGGTTGTGGCCACGTTTCTCGTCGGGATTGTCTTGCGGGGGACTTCGGTTCTGTATTAAATATTGGTGTCGTAGAATCATACAAGGCAAACGTACAGCTAGCTTTGTGAACCATTATACGGTGCCAGAGACGTTATGGTTGTGTATCATGATCGTAACTTGATCATTAACTACATCCCAAGGAATTTGTCAGACGTTGATCTCTCTAACCTGTTTGGCTCCGTTGGTACAATCAAAACGTGTCGGATTATTCGGGATCGCAGTAGTGGGTCTAGTTTTGGATTCGGTTTCTGTGAATATGAAGATGCGGAATCGGCACATCGTGCTATTGAACGTTTTAATGGATATCGCATTGAGGAAAAGATTTTAAAGGTATCTATGGCGAAGCTGCAAGGAAAACTCTATCAGAGTTCAAATTTATACGTTAAAAAGTTTCCCCTTTCCGTGACAGAGGAACAGCTTTTGACGGAATTTTCTCGTTTTGGCAAAGTCTTACAATGTCGAATTTTGCGTGACCGTGAGACAGATGAATCGAAGGGAAGTGCTTATGTGCTATTTGAGAACCGTTCAGATGCCGTAAATGCTAGAAATGCTTTAGATGGATGCTCCTGGCTTAATTCATCAGATGGTCAGCCACTGTCAATAAAATTTGCTACACCTCCCTACCGCCAACCTTCTTTCGGAAACGTTTCTAAGCTCAGCAATATTCGAAAGGCTCCTACAGTTCATCCCAACTCCAGTAGTGTTGACTGCGACCAGTTGGCTGCCCAACTACTAGCTTTGCAGAGCAGGGCTGGTTTGTCCATAGATCCGTATTTGGCTTCTTTGTCACAACCGTTCATTCATGATCCAGCGGGCGTACCTCAGAGCGCGGCTATTCCCGGGACGTTTGTACAACCGCCATTTGTTTCTCAGATACAGACCAGTCCGCAAAGTGCCTTGTGGACTCCTGAATATGTAACGCCAGATCCTCGCGCTGTGAACCATGCTTCGTCGCCTTTAACTGCTGCTTACATATCACCCTGTTATTTAACTCCGCATCAAGTTTTGCCCAACTTCTGGCCTACACATCCAAATTCTAACACAGGATCGTTCTGTCCAACCTTTGCGAACCAATTTGATGGACTTATGAGCGCTGTCCATGGTTTCCCTTTGGTAACTGGTTTGCAGTCGTTATTTTCATCCGGTGGCCAGTTCACCAATCCAGGTTTGCAAGGAATTACCTCCGATGTGACCAGTGTGAAAGGCTTGAGAGCTACTAAGTTTGAAAAACTGAATTCCTCTTCCGTATATGCTTACAACATAGGATACTTGATGACAGAGCAAAGACTGTGGGAGTTATTCAGTCGATTCGGTACTGTTTTATCAGTTTCTGTTCCAAGAGACCCAAAAACTAACTTAACGCGTAATTTTGGGTTCGTAACGTTTGACAACCTTCAAAGCGCTAAAAACGCGATCATTACATTGAATGGTTTAACACTGGATGGTCGTCGCCTGCAAGTTTCCTTCCGTAAACCGAAGACAACGACTCATAAGGTTGTCAATGGAAATTCTATGGCCATTGGGACGGATGTCCGAACTGAAACTGATACTGTGCCACTGACATCCCCAGTCTCAAAAATGCACACCGACAAAGTCGCGTATTCTCCTACTGAATTGTGTACAGATACGTTCACCTCTTTACATTTGGATGAGGTATCCCATGCCCTGGATTCTGCTATAGACCATCCATCCATCGTCGAATCTTAATGAAACGACTCGTTTCGGTTGATCTATGGAGTTTTTGGGGAAAGTCTTACAGAGTCACTTCATTCAGACTAGTTATGATGGTTAGCTCAGTCGAATATTTTCATCTCATGTTCCTGTACATGAGTTGTATTTGCCGAAGTACCCTTGTTGAAACAGATGCATAATTTGTCATTGCACACAGTCTATTTTGCATATGAATATCGTTTATTGAAAGTGCCCTGCTTACTTTTTTGTAGACGGGTTTTCTGTGTTAGTGAAGCAACTTTTACCGATTCCCCCCGATCACGCTTAACCATGCTGTTGATAGCTGTTAGCTGATATTGCAGTACTCAACTGTCTCACTTTAGTATGTTAGTCCATATAGGTTTTTAGAATTGAACCGTTCATTCCACACCCGGTAATTCATTTGGGGCTTCGAATCGCCAACTGTGTGGCCTGTTTCTGCTATCAACTTTCACAGCTTAGAGTATTTACAAATCAAGATAGTAACTGACAACAAGTTGTATGATCCTAGGCGCCAACATTGATGTAAAGTATTTGAATACTGTGATACGCAAAGATGTCTGACAGTCACTGTCCCTACCCCATCCAGACGTAGATTTCACAGTTCGATGTTATTTTGATGGCTCTCGCCTGTAATATATTGAAACTTGTTAGTGAAATAAAGGTAGTGCTACCCTACGCAAGGCATGTTGATTCTTATACTTTAAAGTCACTGTTCTATAACTCGTCTCGTTTGTTTTATTGAACCTGATGTTTTGGGTCTCTCGACTTCATCTTAATTACTGATGATTATGCACTAGTTGTTGCCACTGATGTTTGGTTGCCGCAAGATTTTCCTAAGAAACTAATCACCACATGTTACGCTAGTCAGTTATTTGCGTAGCGTGTTGTTCATTTCCGTCTCAGTTCTCTTAATCATGTCTCCACCACCTTGAGTAATCTTTCGTCATCTCATGTTATTGAAACACACTGTATGTAATTGAAAGCAACGTCTCCGCGTGAAGCTCGATATTTTTAAAAAAAGTTAGCATTTGACTCATGCCTTTTTGCCGCTGTAATATTTTCGTAAGTTTGAAATATTCTTCTGCGTCCAAATTTGCCTGACCTACTCAGTTTGACGAAAAATATACACATTTAGCTATAAGCGAATGGAGAAAATAGTAAATACACAGAAGGTAGTGGTTTCATAAAACGGTGTAATTTCGTTTCAGATTCAACAGTGTCTCCATTTGTTAATTCCACCGAACATTGAGCTCTTAACTATGCCCTCCCGTTGCCTGACTGGCACACTGTTTTCCTCGTGCTCTACAACTGAGTCTGTACGCCTCCGGCTATGGAGCAGCTGATGGTGATCGTCCACGTTGACGGAAGTGAGGATGGAAGATCATGTTACTTGTATTCTTAAAGCCCCGTATTCTGGGGTCTCGCCGGTCAAATAGCCGCGCTGCTGCACATGAACACCAAGTTTGTTTTCAAGCAGGATAGATCATTTTCCTCCGTTTTTCCTGTGGTGAATTGCTGCTGAATAGGCCTTATCAAAGTTACCTCATTAAGTTGATTATCACATCGAAATACGGGAAACGATCACTGTTTCTGCCTGGCACTGGGTTAGTGCTTTTCGGCTGTTCGCCTGGAAGTGTTGTAAATCCATGATCCAGGAAGTGCAAATATTGTCTCGTTGACCACCGGTTCCATCCTGGAAACGACTGATCTACGCACCCATCACTAGTTCGAGTAGATCTACGGTTTTTGGACAATCTGATGTGCGTACGATCGCACATTATGGTTCTCGACCTTCTAATAGACTATGAGCTCAGTGCTTTGAAAATTCACTTGTTCCATCAAAGCTTGCCATAGTGGTCACCATGTCTCCCTTCCCCTGGTCTAAGCACTCCGGAAGTTTCCTGATCGCCGATGGGAAACGTACTTGCCACTGCAAATATTATCGTACATTGTTCCACTCACTCTAATCGAGCCAACGACAGCTTACTGCGTTCTCATCTCACACTACCTCAACCGTTGTTTATATTTCACCGGATTATTCTTGATCACCCCATCTCCGTGTGGTCTCTGACTAAATTATGGTAGCATTAATGTGGTGTGATTGCTCGGTCATCAGAAACTGTGGGTTAGCAAACACTAGTCACTTCTGTATGTATGTCCCTTATGTAACGCCACCATCAGTTGCGTTATAATCCCTATGGCAAACAAACTTTCGATTCGATCTAGAGTCGTCACCTTTGCTACTCTTTCTGCACTTGGACGGCGCGAAACACTCGCCCTATCATAATGTTCTGACCAAAGGACGGTATACTGTTCCTTAGACGACCCTTAGTTTTTGACCATCGATGTCTCTGAAGCGTTAACAACGCGTGATGGAAGCCCCGTGCCAACGATGCCGAAGTTCGTCGACTTATCTCCAGAGTGCACACTGTCAATCCCTGGTCATAATGATCTCTCTTCATGAAGTTCGTTGGCTTAGGATGAATGACACGCCGGGTCCTGTTTGCAAGTGGTGGATTGAGTTGGAAGTGGCAGTTTAGGGACCATCGTATGACCTGGCACTGACTCCTTACTTTGGTTTAGTAAGGCATTCTCAACTTTGTGATGGATCCAAAGGACAATAACTACTTTTGGACGAGAATACCGTCTAATGTGATGAAGAATAGGAATCAATGGTGCTCGTGTTGCGTGTTTCTTTGTGCACCCTTGCAATGCTTTTCTCCCTCTATATCTTTTTTCTTTACTTTATACAGCTCTCATTTTTCTCTATTGTATTCCGGCACGTTAGCCCCTTTATTTAGTTTCTTCGTAGTAAATATGTATATAGTCTGTAATGAACATGTAATGTACGTATAGTTACCAGGTATCCCATTATTTCGTGAGCATTGTTCGGACTGTCTACGGTCTTGTTCCAAGGTTGTGCTGGTCTTTTGTAGTAAAAGGAGTATCGATTGATCAATTCCAGAACGTGAGATCTTTCTCAGCAGTCCAACCCATATAGAACCTACTAGACTACTTATAAGGATGACGTCCGCGTCATCTTGAAAATGCGCCGGAGTAAAACAGTGTGAGCTGAGTGCCTTATACTCCTTTCACTTTTGGTCTTCCGGATCTTAGACTTTGTAGAGCAGGCCGAGAAACAAAGATTGTTTAACATAAGTGTGTCCAAAAGGCATACTAGTTGACGCAGGAAGTCAATTAGATTGCGATTTAAACTCCTCTCAGTTCTCTAGGAGCCTGTAGTTTGCCAGGCTTCATTTAAGAAAGAGACATTTCTTGTGGTATTCACCGTCAGCCGGCAGTAACGATCTACTGCTTGACTTTGTAGAGAATGCGGGGAGGTCCCTTGATCTTCAGCGGGATTAGTGGGTCCTGAACTATATGAAGTAGCTGTGGGATGTCAGGTAAAGAACTATACAGCTGTTGCTCATTTGTTGGGGAAATAAATGATACAGTTTGTGATGACACAGCGACACGTGAAATAAGAGTGTATCCGGTCGCCGGCACAGTTCGACAAAAAGTTAGTGGCATGATGCATTGTTTAATTCCCATTATTGTCAGCGTTCATATTTATTGAGTAGACAGGGTTTTTCCAGGCCTTTTGGGCCGAATGTTAGGGTTGACGTGGTGAATCACTCTTCGAATCTTCGGATTAACAATCGGGCTCGCTGGGCAGTTGTTCACAACACGAAATTCACTGCCCATTGGGTTTTTTGACCAGTTTGTTTGTGTGCTTTTCAGGTGTAACTTGTTCTTTCGTGGTGACATGTGATTCGCATAAGGTTATTTCTGAGTCAATCAAGTAGTTAGATGCTCCTCTAAGTTAGAAGACGACTCTGACCAGGTGGCCACGTCAAGCCAAGAAGGTCAATAAACAACCGGGTCGTTTTTCCATTTTGTATCTACTGGGAGCTCGTTACCGACACGCCAGCCCGTGCGCTTTTTGGCCGGGTCTAGACATTTAGGGCCTCCAACCTACTGCGTGAATCCATCTGTTCCAGGGATCACGTTACGACTAGTTCGCCTTCAAGTTCGAATCGATATTAAACTGAACGGTTTGTCTGCCTTCTCCCGAAGGGTTCCGAATCAGAACATTCTGCTTCTCTGTGAATTTTATCAATGGTTTACAACCGGGTTATTGTCCCGAACAGTGGCTTTCGTCTTTTCAATTTTGTGGCTAGCACAACTTAGTTGCGGAAAGGTGGCGAACTTGCTCCACAAGAATTATTTGAGACCTGTGCCGTTTAAGTGCCTTTCCGAGCGATATACTCAAGATCTTATCCATTCATAACCGGACGGAGAAGTCTGGTTAGGTACCTCAATTCCTGCTTCTTTTCTACACTTCCGTCAAAAATATCATGCGTACAGTTTTGAGTAGTTACGCCAATGTTGACGTGGAATGTTGTTCAGAAAACTGGATTGAAGATTCAATTTATGTCCATGCTATTTCTCGACCCAGTAACGATACACACGTGGTAAGCGATACTTTGGGCCATTTAGTGTCAGAGGTATCACCGTATGGTATGCACTGTGTCGTGTAGGCGCACGTGCTTCTTCACGACTGACGGGAACACTACTGCATTCATTCTTCACTTGAACACTTTGATTGTAGTCGAAAGCTTTGATTGCCCGGGACGTTAAATATTTTCTGATGGTGGTGTTGAATAAACATTTTTCTTACGTGTCGATAATACCTAATCCACGTTTGCCAGTTGGAGGTATATCTGACACCCGCTTGACATTCGTCTTTCGTTAAAAAGCAGGATGTGTAACTGTGCTTTCGATGTTCCCTTACGAAGACGGAACCTAGCCAATTTTTACTGCTAGTTTTCGTAGGATACGTTTTGACAGTCGTTTATGAAACCCTCATTGTGTGGTTCATTCATCGTTAGAAACAGATGACCCTTCATTCGAAGTAATTTCACTTCTTCAGTTAAGGTTAGTAAGGCATGCTTCCCGTATGCTCGCCCAGTGTTTATTATACCACGTTTTGTTTCCACTGACATGGTGGTTGTTGAAAACTAGGGACTTCGAGAGAGATAGTCATACTCCGAGCTTAGTTACAATAATCTTGGCATGCAGGTTGTTGCTTTCGTTAACGCCTGTTAGCTACGTTTCTTTTTGAAACCAAGAATAAATCAAACAAAATAAGCAACATTCCATTTTGTACAATACTTATGAAAAGCTGTTCTTGTCCTCTTTTCTTATCATGCGCAAATCATTTTCTACCACCTGTTCGTTGTACGGTTATGGAATGCCTCTGTCTATCCTCGGATTCGTGCCTAATAAGTTTCCAAACCACAAATGGTGTCTATCCGCCTACCTTATTTGTGGCATGACACTGTCTTTCTGTGGAAAACCAGATATTACCACGATTGTAAGAGCAGTCCTGTGTAGCTGCAAAACCTCCTAAAGAATGTTAAGGAAGTTTGTTCTCGATCAGCAACATCTTGTCGTGTCAGAAGTGTAGGATTGAAACACCGTGTTAGCACTAAGTGGATTTGTCTCTTTCCACGGCCAAGTTCTACCGACCACGATACATTTTCGTCATATTTCATCATTTCTGTTGGCTCGTACAGTCTAACATATGCCAGTGCATTATTTGCCGCCTGTCTGGTTGCAGTGATAGTTTGACGACTACTGTAGGTTCTGGCATAGTGTTCGGTGTCGAGCATTACTGCAGCATATATGTGCGCCTTAATTCTGAATATCGACCATTTCACTTGTGTCTGTCCGTTCATCGACGACTTAAGGCCCTCTGTTTTGTGTGTAATTCTACACCTTACACATGTTCTTTCGTTCTACACCAACATTTTCATGCGTGCATACGTATTCACCTTCGGGCTGAACCTGACGGTATTATTAGCTTAGCTACTATCAAGCACGATATTGACGAGAGTGTATTTTAAAACGTTAACGGCCATGATTTGGGATAGACTCGTGTATCATATCGACCTGCTTATCTGTCTACCATTCAAGCTATCAGTGAATCTTTCGTTTCATGGAACGGCATCAGTGAACTGTTTTCAATAGGGTGGTCAAGGTTTCATGACTTGCAATAGCTTTACAGTCTGATTACTTTTGTCAGGTTACCAGCAGTCTCTTCAACTAGTGTTCTGTACTCCTGACGGTCAATGCAACCATGGTTCACCTTTGTGAGTTTTTACTGCCCAGCTGTTCCTCCTTGCGTATGTGTTAACTGACGCAAGCACCAAATCAATTCGCCCTTTTTCATGAGCGGGTAAAATTCAAGGCTTTGAATCTGACCAATTATACATCGTTGTTTTTAACTTTAGCGATCACCATTTGCTGTTATGTCATGTGTAGCGACTATAATAAATGATATTTTTGATAGTCGCATTCACTTGTACATTTTTGATGATTTTGGTTTTCTACCTACTTTTGTTTTAGTCAAGCCATCCTTTTTGTAATATCCGTCCCGGGGCTAAAAACACAACTCGCTCCGTGCCTCGCTAGCTTGACGTGCTTTCTCTGTACACTATTTTCCAGGGTCGATACTAATACACGAGGGTCAACGCGCTGAGTCTTTGTTTTCATTGTCGATTGGTTTTCGATAGTGAGTACAGACTGGGTATTATTCTGTTGGACTAGTTCCAACAATTAGTGAGCCCGACGGGACATAGTTCAAACGAAGGTGACTTGTTTTTCCCGCTCTTTTTCTGAACACGGTGCTACTATCAAAAACCTGTACAACGGGAAACGGCAATGTAATTATAAGACAACAAACAGGCTGACGATAGCAACAGTAAGGATAAAAAGCACAAGGAGCGTTCGTAACGTTTGGGTGTGCGGTCATTTACTATTGTTCATCGAAACAGATATACAAATGTTGTGCGGAAAAGTACATATATTTATAAAATAGGCTTGAGACGGGATCGCTGTATTTAATTTGAAGTGACTATGACGGGCTACCTACGTAGGTCAACTGGTCCCTAATAACTACTACAAAGATGACCGTATGTTTAGGTGCACCTTAGTCTTGTGGTAGCAGCTTGTCCTTTGATAGAATACGGCCATGCACTTAGGTTGCTCAAGCCTCTCATGTTTCACAGTGCAGCTGAGTAATCCTGTTACATCTATGTATCTAATACCGGCCGGGCTTTTTCTCTAGAATAAGGCTTATTTTTGAGTAGATTTTGCAAATAGTGTAGGTATAAAACAGTCCGCTAACATTTAAGTGACTTGATGTGTACAGTGTTGTTGATGAATCCCTATGTGCTCAGGTAGAAAGCTCGTCGGTTTTCGTCGTAGTTATTTTCGTGTTGGTTTGTATTAATGTATATAGTTAAGGCAGTGGAATTCGCTCTGATACTCTCGTGGTTGTCACACATTTTAAACTTTTTTCCTGGGATCAGAATCGGCTACCGTACATTATACACTCTTGAACAAAAGTTGGGTCGCACCGGTTAACATCGCCCGGCTGTTATGGATTAAACATGAATGGTGCGTGGTCATGGTTCTTAACCCCCTAGATGACCTCTTGTTGAGTTTAGATGTTCCCTACTCTAATCGTTGTTCACGCTCGTCTACACGACTTCGTACGACGTCAAAGCATCTCCTGAGCACTGCACAGTACTGAACAATGAAATAAACAACGCGATCGATATGAATTCTGCAGTGTTAAATTTTGTCCTCGTCTTCTAATGCTTGTTGAGTTTCGATGTTCCCTACTCTAATCGTTGTTCACGCTCGTCTACACGACTTCGTACGACGTCAAAGCATCTCCTGAGCACTGCACAGTACTGAACAATGAAATAAACAACGCGATCGATATGAATTCTGCAGTGTTAAATTTTGTCCTCGTCTTCTAATGCTTGATAACATTGAGTTACAGGCTACTGAAAAGTTCGACGATGGGTTTTCGTCTCATCCCCTGTCTTGTCTACATAAAATTCGGTCTCGGTTGCCGTGGTGAGTGCACTTAATGATGCGGGGCAGTGAAAGCCGTAAGGAAGCTGTCTTGCTGATGACGCCTTACTTTCACTTACAGCTCGGTTGTTTGTTTGCAAGGTGTAGGCGCCTTGATGTATGTTTGAATATAGATGTAGCTATTTTTAGTAGTTAGGTCCCCTTCCTTTTTTCTTTTCTCTTCCTATATAGGTTTTTTCCTTCATGGTTGTGTGGCAGTTAAGCATCAGTGTGAACCACTGATGTATTGCTGTCTATGACGTTGAGTGTTTGCATTTCGGTTATCGTGAAAACCATCTAGTTAATTTAACTCCTAAGCCATTCTGTGTGCTGTGTGGAAGTATGTTATCAGGTGACCCAATGGGGCTCACCAGTAAAGTGGTGTGAAAGATGACGATTGGATGAAATACCCATTGTCATGAAGTGTATTACTTGTGAGACAGACACTAACCACCAACAGTTTATCAACTCAGCCGGCGAATATTCAGCCCATGCTCGCACATAAACGTTCGGTGAAGTTGAGCAGGGACAATGCACGTCATATTTCCAACTGATGCCTGCTAGTTCAGTATTGCAAACCGCGCCATCCATTTTTGTCTAACCCTTTAACTAATTAAGGCATGGACAATACGGGCAGGAAGTACATAACTGCACAATGTTACCTCTTTTAAGGTCGTTTCTGCCTGAGTAGCGTCCGTATTATTGAAGTAGATTTCATTTCAGATTGATTTGGACTTTCTTTGGGGCACGACGTTGACTTTAACTACAAGCAACGGAGTTGTAGTTTCAAACCCCGGATATATGAACTGTTGTTGTCCAAATTTCACTCTCACAAATTTCAACCCGCGTGTAACTGAGTTTATGCCGTTTCAACAGCCATCCTGTTGAGCGAAACCTTGGAGCTGTCGTCAGCTAACTACGTTCGTAATTAGAAAGGCAACATGTAATCATGCCGACCAACAGGTGCGGTGGCAAAATTACATACATGAATGAATTCAACGTTGGACCTCGTCGAGGATGGCCTGGTTCGAGTTGCCGTTGATTAATGACTGATCCACGAGCTCACGTTAGTAGGTAGTTAGAATTGTATGAAATAAGTAAACAAGTAAGAACCGACGAGTAGCAATCCATGAAGGTGATAAGTTATGTGGACGTAATCTTGCCATTAACTGCGACACCATCACTGTCCGAGATCGTTTCCAACCAGTGATGTAGGTGGTCACGCATTGTTCGGTCTAACTGATGGCACCCCATAACCTTGTTCAGCGGTGTGGTCAAAGTTCCCATAACTCGTAATTGTCTCATCTTTTGGTCGTCTTGCTATTTCTAACCCAGTCCCACCGAACAGCATGTGCTTGGAAGTACATATGTGAACAAGACTTGATAATTATTGTTAGAAGTACCTTGTTTTACCATTCATCAGGAGTTGCACAATCAGGGACCGAAATCCACGCGGGCTAAGTAGCAGTGTGAGTGAACGAAAGAGAAATAGCCATTTCTCTTACTATCGATTCGCGCGAGGTTATGTTCCAAAGAGAATCGACCTCGATTTGACATCTTATTTCTGGGCTTGTCAACCAGGTTGAAAGCTGTGGTCAGATCTGAATGATGTTCAGCATACAACAGTATTTTTCCGAATAGTAATCAGTGGCGGAAAATGTGTTTTCCATTTACGGTTTGAATACAGTAGTCAAGAGGCATGAACTACGAAATTAATTAATTTCGCACACTCTTAAATCGTATACTTCTGTGTGGTGCGAAAATAAATATAACAGCATTTAGGTAAATCTGTCAAAACCGTCTGGATCAGGAATAATGCCTACAGTCAATCTCACTGAAAGATCTATAGTTTTGATCATTTTTTAGGGCTGTAAACGACGATGCATTACTAACAGCATAATCTGTTTTGTATTAACATTTTTCACTGGAAGACGCGGCGTTTCGACGGGGGACAGTTCCCCAACGGGTCGAAACAGCTCATGACACAACAATCTCAAGACTGGTGAACCCGTTACTGGAAATTCCGCATAGTCGGTTGTCAGCCACTTCGATATCGTTATTGCAAAAAAATGTATGCCTACTAAACAGCCTGCCCACTTAGTGCTCTGTAGCCTCTGAAAACCATTTCCTATATGTTCATCCTTGCTTGGTAATCGTAGAAGAAGCTATGCTAGTGGATGATCCGGCGTACTGTGGAGCCGGTCCTCTTCCAAATATACTTGCTGATTGACGCACTAGGGGACTTTCCAGCAACCGATGATTTCTAGGGATGCGTTTTACTGCACTGAAACTAATGTCGTCACTTTTTAAGTACGGACAACAAGCCCTTCTGTTCGCGTGTATGTGGTGGTGGATTAAGGACTTGAATACCCCGCAGACGGCTTCAAAATGGAAAATTCCACGAATCCTAGGCAGTTTAATCTCATGGCAGTACAATTTATAGACACACACAATAGTCACTCAACCTTCTCCTTAGAACTTGTTCACTTTGACTACAAGGCAATCGTACTTGAATCGTTCTCTTGCAGTTCATGTCCTTCTGTACGGTTTTTCATCCTTCTGATAAGTTGGATTCTATCAGGTTTTTTTATCGGCTCAACACAACATTGGTGATCTGGTAAGGTTTAGTACGTTTAAGAGAAATAGATCGAACAATATTGGACCTAGCATGTATATTAGTCGAGTGTTGCTGTTGGTAAGAAACAGGTCTGTCTGTCAACTGCTGGCTTAACGCTGAACATACTCTCATTTAGCCAGTCTTCGCGGGGCATGAGCGAGGGTCCTCTGAGATCCTAATTCCTGAGGTTCTACAAAACGGTAGAGAATTCAACTCTGTCACGCTCAAAACTATACGCTGAAACACTTACGCACTGATGATGTCACCTCGTTTGGTGATGAAACGTTTGCAACCTAAATGCCAAGCTCGGCGAACATCCCAATACCTCAATCCTCAACCCGAGCTACGAACAACACCAGTACTGTCTTCAAAATCTGTTTGGATGGTATCCATGGGCAGGCCCAGAACTTTATGTAGAGGAAATTCTTGTCGCTAGGCGGCAGACCAAACGGCATCAGCATAATTTCTGGTGGCTAATTGCGAACCCATTGGTTGGGTCAGTCTGAAAACTAAGAAAACTAAAAAGGCTAATTGACTTCTAGTGAACAGTTATCTGCATGTACGAAAATTATTGTTTTATTGAGCTTTTTACGGAAAGTCCAGCTACCAGCAATGAGTTATTTGCTACTGCCCCTTAGTGGGCCACCAGGTAGCATCACGTCTGCTATGGAGATTCGTCCGTAAGTCCGTAGATTGCTGTTGGAGAAGAAAAAAGTACGATTTTCTCTCTGTGCTGGTCGGTGAAAAACTGTGTTGGACGGCCTATAAGCGTAGAGAAAAGTGAACAGAACTAAAAAGGTACATTCGATGAAACTGCTGGCCGCAATCATTTCAGCAGCAAAACACACTGAAACGATATTCTGTCAAAAATGTGCATTCGGTGACCTAAGGGACCGAGCTAGTATATCGGTTAGGAAACTTGCAGCGCAGGTTGTTTCTCACGTATGTGCCGATCACGTGATATTTCCAAAATTCAACCGATTCATCTTTGACCACAGATTTGGGCAGTGCGTTCAAATGCGAATAGAGAATTTCCCTAGCTCCTGGTGAGGCAGCTCTTTCGCAGAGTAACTAGCCTGCTCCATTACTCAGTTCCAACGACCGACCTCTTAAATATTCCTCCTTATTCAGTGTGGGAGAGATGTGCAAGTGGATGACCCGGGGTGTGGAGTGTTTTGTAAATAAGAATTAGATCTCCCTTAAGGTATCTGTTATTCACTGAGAAATGACCTAATTATGCCAGTCGTTCCGGATAGGGCATTCTCCTGAATCCCATAATTGTCCTAGTGGCCTGTCTCTGAACGCTTTCAATAGGTGTCAAATCTTTCTAAAGATAAGGATGACGAGGCGTGTGTTCGTTTCCAGTTGTGGGTGGATTATTAGGGCGAACATAGTGGGAAACACCCCAAGGTGGAAGGCTCCACAAACTCTTCCTGGAGGGTTTGAGGTTATTTGTGCTTTTTTGGCCATAGCAGCATAATTCGTGGACAGAGTCAAACTGTTTGCCACTATGGTCCCCAGGTCTCGTTCGCATGCTGGCACAAACAGTTTTGTGTTGCCAAGGTATTACGGAGTACGATTTTGTTGATGAATGAGCAAGACTTTACACTTGTTGACATTGAATGGAAAGTTACTTTCTATGGAACACTGACGTAGACAGTTCAAGTCGTCTTGCAAATTCACCACACCTTCCGGGCACTGTAGAACTCACCAGAGCTTTATATTATTTACGATTTCACTACACTGATTAGTTCAAGAACGAAAAGAATGAATAACAGGGTCCTAAGATTGATCCTTGCGGAACGCCGCTGTTGGCTGAGAACCACTCTGACAGCTGTCCATTCACCTGACGTTGAACCTACGTTCAGTCAGATAATCCTCTAGCCAGGCGAGTAAGCATTAAAGGCCATAACTATTCTGTCCTCGCAGATAAGGATCGATTGATAAGTTCTGTAGACGTTTCTGCTTATTCCTTAGTGTAACTTTTTGAGACGACAGGGGATATCAAGTCTGTACGCGGATTATTTGTGAGTTAACAGATTACCTAATTTTATTCTAACTTGTGACACTGAAATTCGGAGTTAGTCAGTTAAGTTGCTGCCTATGCGCTCAAAAGTCGTTCGTGATTTGCAGTTATGAACATTTACCTACTGTTTACCCAGAGTGTTGACCGCCTTCGCATCTATATTGGTAAATCCATTAGAGGTTTTTGGTTGCAAAATGCCGACCTTACTTCTTGTTCTGAGTGTAAACTCAATCTAATGACCTCTTCTACCGTAGGCTTAAGCTTGCTGTCCAATTGTTAATTCTTTTCAAGGCTTGAGTGGTCACACTACTGGTATTTTCTGGTCAAAATGGCATTCTGGATTCGTTGGGCCCGATATTAAGTGGGTGGTCAGTTACACAGTCACTAGGTTCATCTATATTGTACGCTTAATAATTAGAAGGTTTATTTACTGGTTCGCAAATTAACCTATGCTCACAGACTCCACCTTCACCTGATTTTCACTGAATCGCTGAATTCAGTTTGTGCTGACCGATACTAACATCCCACAACAGTTTGTCGCGGGACATCTTATTGATATCATGCTCATTAGTGACCACTCATGCTCTATGACATCGAACTCCTTGTTCTGTCAAATTTGCAATCTACTGCTGCCAACTTATCAACGAATCCGCTTAACTAAGATACAGGTCTTCACTACTATTACGTACACTCAAAAAGTTTGTTCACGTAGACACCAATCAACTGTAGAGGTACTTCAACAAGTCGTGGAACACTTGAACGAAGCGTACAGGAACGACAAATAGGCGTAAAAAGAATTTGTGTTTTGAACTCGTATTCAACCGAGAATAACAGTACAAACAAATCAGTTTTGGAAGTTAATGCCAACAGGCATAGGTAGTAAAAGGCATTGGTGGGTAAGACACAACTTGGACAAAACACAATGAAATGAACTGTACAGCTTTATCTAAAAATATAGGCAGATAATAGACGTACATTCGTCAGCGTTACAGGAAAACAATAAACGCAACGTAATTCACGACGTTTAAGCCTAAGCTAACACTTTAGGACGACCGGTTTTGCACTCGCTTGAACTAGCCAGATATGTAGAGGTAAGTAGAATAAAGTTAGAACTGCAGACTGTTGCATATTACCAACTAGCTGTTTCTAGCCACACGGCTATTGGTCACGAAAGCATCGTTTCTGACGGGGTGATTCATGTTTGGTGGATGAATTGCCAATGTTTCATCATTTTAATTTACAGCTCTCATGGCTGAAGTCAATGCGAACCAGGTCCAACAGTTCTCATTCAACCTAGCGGGGTGGTAGGAGATCCCACCGGTTATCGCAACCATAAACAAGGTTCATGGAGTCGGTTGCGAAATGAGAGTGTTTTACTAATAAAATGAAAGTTAATGAATCAACACAAGAACGAATGTCCATATTGATACATTATATAACTGCAACCCTGAACTAACATGATCAGAATCAGCGAAAATTAGGTATCTGGGGTGACTTGTGCTCATCCAAATCAGCGGTGAGTTAGTAAGCCACGTTTAAACAGCAACAAGCAAACAATGTCCCTTCTGTACAAGCGAGTCAATTTCGATATTTCTATCCTCTCGTTTACAACTTCAATCGGAGGTCATATTCGTACAAATAAGAAAGAGGACATTGTCTGGGTTTCTCGGACGACAGATTGGCAGGTCGTGATCTAATAATTGGGGTTATTTTAAGCTGAACAGCACATGGTTTTCAGCTATCAAATCACCTGCTCAGAGCATTGTGACAGCAGCTGATGACAAGCGATAATGAGTGCTTCAATAACATGACTAAGTAATGGACACGAACCAAAAAGGTATCCAAAAAGTATGCTACCAAACGACACCAACTCCGAGTAGGTGCAACAACTTTGTCTATCTCAGTCGACTTACAATGCTCTCTAACTATGTGTTTCAGGCATAAAAAAAAGTGAAATGAAAACGCATAGTAAAAGCGGATCAATGAATTTTGTGCATACCCCAGTTATGCAGATAACATCATAAAAACAAGTCGCTTACAAGGTCCGGTATTAACTGAAATGTCAACCAGGGACGCGAAAGACACCTTGATGAGGCACGTTTACTGAACCATTTAATTAAAAACAATTGTTTGGGATTGTACGCCAAAATGATGAGAAAAGGAAGACCGAACCGTGTATTTAGCCGGCATCGTCTTACAGCTGCACATATCAAGGCGGTTCCAACTCCCCCATTTAACCGACCTCGCTAGTGGTAGGATAAGCCATCCATCAGACTTTTAGGTACTGTCGAAGAGCGATCTAATATCTAATGATCATAAACTATTAGACCGCGACTAGCCAATTTCATCCATCAAGTTATCACGTAACAATAACCGGGAAGACAACGAAATGAGATGAAGACTGCTTGGGTTGTGAGAACAGAGTAGACCACATTTATTGAGCCTAATGGCAATGTTTTTACATGACACTTTGAGAAGGTCTCTTTGCAAGTGAAGCTAGAGAAGTAAAATGGGGAAAGCTGAACAGCGCTAGTCGCGTCATATTCATTGTCATATCCACTTACAAGACCGTTACCAGCAGTCTGTAATACAGGGGACCAGATTTGAACAAACTTTTTGAGTGTACGTAATA
>LOND01002610.1:2884-23653 GCA_014220965.1 Paragonimus kellicotti
AAAGAAAGAAAGACTTAAATAGGGAGAAAGAAGAAAATAGAAGAGGGGAGGGGAAGTGGACCTAACTACTACAGCACGAACTAGAAATTCAAAAGTGTCGATCGGATTAAGACATGACCAGGAAAACGGTTCCTTACTGTTCACGCTCTGCTGAACATCTTGGAATGCGATTTGAAGTCATAAAGTGCGAAGTTCTTTCATAGCTGTTGTAATTACACAGAATTAATGTTGGATAATGAAATTATGGAGGTTGATGATCAGCTTAGATATTAAAGACGTTGCATCAGTAGCACCGGAGACATAGGGAATGAAACAGAAGCTTGCATCTCAAAGACTAGGGGCGGTATTCGTAAATCTGGGACACCTTCGGCAACAGACAGGCATCTATCTGAAGCCTAAGAGTTGAGTACATCAGACGAATGTGTTAGGTATGTTACTTTACAGCTGAAAAAAAATTGGCCGTTTAAGGTGGAAGAAGTTGTCTTCAGGTAGTTGAACATCGAAGTCTGCTTTCAATCGCTCGCATCGAGATGTACCAACGAGTGAACAACGAACAGGTCAGGAAGAGAATATTAGGTAGAGTGCCCAGCGTGATCCTTTGTCCAATCACTAGGTAAGCACAGGCATATATGGCTGAGGCCATGCACTAGGGCTGCATTTCGTGACGGACAACTTTTTGCCAATGTGGCGGCCGGTTGGCGTATGGTGCGACAAATGATGATGTGGCTTGGAAAAATTAAGTCGTTTATTAAAGGGCTGATCAATGTAAGTCGGGTTCGTCTTCCCTCTCCCGCTCCTTCTCCCTTTCATTCCAGCTAGAGCTTGCTATTTGCTACATGGTTGTATGACAGTTAAACATCAGTGCGGATCACTAACAACCGAATGAAACAGACGATCTTGTAACACGTTCTAACAGTTCACATCATCCAAGTTTCTGAAGAGTACTGACGTCACAAAGCCAGCGAGAATCGTTGTTGTCTCTGCTTCTCTGTCAACACTGGCTGAGACCATGTTGCAACTATCGTGAACGACTTCGCTCTAACTAGCTGCAAGAAGCGATAATTGTCTAGTTGCAGTGATTCACCATTGTTCTCTAGTATCATGTATCCGTTCGCAAAATGGCGTGATATCTATCATCTTATAGAAGTCCGGAAAGTCCGTAATATTTGACAATCCACTTGAAAGACTCACGATTTCCTCCTGGGAAACAGTGACATATAACTCAGTTCACTAATTTGAACACAAAGATGTACGCTTGATATAGTGTCATTTCAACGGCGCTAGTGACTTAGTGCTATACAGTGGGAGTCAGGGAGTACATAGAAATCGAGGATGGGCTGTGATCTGCCACAAAAGTACGATAAATGACAGACAGCAAACATATGGCGTCACTAGGTGGTGAACATGACGACAGCGGGATTTGACGGAAAAGACGGTCATGGAGACAGCAGAGTCGATCTGGGTTACCGCTCGCATCGTTAGCACAAAACAATTTCGAAACTAGTTTGGTTGCATGATGTAGGCACGCAGAACTGCACGAACTGATTAAGCAGCGGGTGTTTTTGATGGGATTCCATGATTACAAAAATAACAGTCAACCTGAGAATGTTGTAAAATGAATGATGACTATGTGCATGGTGAACGGCAGAAAATTTAACACGGGTTCTGTAACGTGCGTCGAAACCAGCAAGCGCGCACAGGTTGAATTTGAATTGTGTGACGGGCGTGCTGCTGTGTTGTTGACGCCGTTTTAGTTTCCGTTTGTGTAAGTCGTGTGCATGGCTTACTGGGCCTTTGGCTCATGCTTGTGTGTTGTTTCCTTTTACAGGACTGTTGTTGGAACCCCTACTTCGGAAGAACGCTGTCCCCCGGTGTCTCCACGTTGCCCCAAAGTTGGTCCGCAAGTGTAACGGACAATCAGAGTGTAAACGGCCGGCTTGTATGTTGCCACACTACAAGCTAAGTTATACGACTGAGAGTTGTCATATAACAACAAAGGCCAACTCAATTACTGTAAAAACAAGTTTAAACAAAGTGCAAACTAACCGAAACTGCAAAAAAAACGAGTATATAAGTATAATCTATGAATGCCCACAAAGATAAAAAAAACCACGGCTATCAACGACGTATACGTCAGACGTTTTCAGTCCAAGATCGTTACTACCACGTATAGATAACATACTGTCAGGTTACTCGAACCATGATGAAAGCGACCGGGCTAATCGGGGCGGAAACCTGAAAGTGCGAGTTATAATCGGAGTTGGTTCCCAATGGGAAACCTCGATCTCCTGAGGTAATGCGTCGTTAACTGTGTGTCGCGGAACGAAGCTCGATGTGATGAAGCTAGATATTACACGAGACAAAATCGAATTTATGAAAGCAATCGCCAACGTTGAGCAAATACGAAGCAGCATCAGCTTGGCTCTCTATAGTGCAGTGTGCAATCTGGTTAGTTCGTAGTGAATCAGGTGAAAGGTTGGCATGATGGGCAATAGACTGACCAGCCATTCACAGAACATGTGACATAAACTGTATATTACTACGACAGGCAATGGCCTTTGAAAGGAAATATGCTAGCAACTGCTCATTTTCCATGAGTTCCATCTGTTTTCTCTTTCACCGGTCCCGAACTTCTTCGTCATGAGGTGCATATACGAGTACCCAATGTGCAAAAAAGAAACGCCACTTTTACGACAGGAAAGCTCAAAACACTCGATGATCCGTTAAAACTGTGGATTAGTAGAACAAACTATTAACGGCTTGGCTAATTCCCGGGAGTTGATGTTTCGGCACGCAGATATACAATGCTGGAAATTAGGAAGACGCCTGACAAGTCCGTTTATTTGATCGTCAAACACTTTCCGTAACGTGAGACAAAAGTTTATGGATGGAGTAGCAATCGACTCGCAAGCAACGACGGTGCATGCGTGCCAACGGACGAAGGAAAATAACACTGCACAAGAGTCTCTTTTACTAGGGCTCATCAATAGTGAATATAGCGACCGGGATTTGAACAACGGCCAACGTTCTTATGAGACAACCATGCTGATCACCACGTCGTTCAGCTCATAGCAGACGTGACAGCAAAATCATACATGAACACCCAGCGATATTCACTTATGAGGAATGTTTAGATCACCTGGGGAGGAGATAGAGTATCTGACCTATTAACTCAAGCTGAAATCACAGAAGTCCTAACACCTGTTGACTAAGGCTTTATTTCTTGATAGTTTATAACGAATGTGGTTGATGTCGACTGAACACCGTTCGCAATCAAGGTAAAAAGAAATTTCTACCCGGTAACACTCTCAAGTGTTTACACATGATGGTTCGGTTGTGCTTAACGCGTGGGCAATGGGGGCAGCAGTTTCCTTGTGAAAACATGACCGTGGTTCCAATCGCTGTTGCAACAAGAATGTGCCATACTGACAAACCCTAAAAAAAATGTTGGATTTCGAAAGATGTCGGCTGAAAAGCTCACCTGAATGTGAAAGTAATGACAAAAGGCATGTTTTCCATCCATTCAGTATATATGTGCGTTACTTGGAACGCGCACACAGGTGGATATAAATGAACTTAGAATAACAGGATCGTGCAATGCGGATGGTTTCAGACAGCCGTCAAGATAAAAAGCTGCATTACAATCTTTCGGAGATTCACGACCATTATGACGTGGCAGATTTGACTTATCAACTTTAACATCCACTACGTACCATTTTTTGTTATATCGACAATTGACGGTACTAAGGGAACTCTGCTGGATTCCTCCAGTTTGTTGAGGGGTGATGTGGAGTTGGGACATTCATCAGAAACAGCAACAGTGCATCTTTAAGTTCACTCCCAACAGCTCCCGGTTCTGCGAAAATTCGATTGCGTCTGAGATTGTGCCACCGCACCTAGTTAAGAAGACGGCAACATATCGATCTTTATGAGTAGAAATATCGCAATGAGCGTCAACAAAATACTTCCGATTTCGAGGCTGTGTCGACTAAAAGGCCACTGTGGAACACCATGCAATTAATGAAGGTCATAGCTGACTTTCTATGAATGGTCTGCATGGTACCTGACACAACCGAGCGGTCGAGTCAGTGGGGCTAAATTTCCGATGAAAATACTACAAACTGGCGTGGGAAGAGAGATAATAGTCAGTTAGCTACTGCCCTTAGCGTTCACTTGCAAGATTGCGCCCCTCGTGATCCATGGAATTTTGTGGCTGAAGGTGTCGTGGGAGATGATGGCCAGTGAGGTTAAGTGGTGGGAATGTAGTCGTTGCCCGGCCCAAACTGACTGTGAAATGAATGCAATCATTGAAACGGAGTGGTAGAAACCACAATGATGTCAACATACTCACACTTGTAATTTAGCAACCTGTTTGCAAAGTGTGGACACTTTGTGCTGAATGGTTGAGTTCGGACAAAGATATTACAATGAAACAGTCCCGATTGTACTCCTAAATTAAAGCTTGTTTTTCTCCTAGTTATATGCAAGTTGGCACCAGTGTCAGTCACTAAGTTACTGTTGTCAACGACGATGATGAGTTCGTTGGTTTTCACTTTATCCAAAACCCAAAACAATCAGGTCCCCTGAAGAACATTAGCAGAAAAATCAAAAGATGTCAATCACACGACGTTTCCCGACCATAGTTTCAGACTATTTGAACGACGGCTTGGCTACACTGTAAGACCAAAAGACACCAAAACTTACCGACGAGGACACACAATTGCGGAGCTTCTGTATAAAGCCTCTCCATGACAACAAAACAGATATGCACTATCAACAAGTTGTAAGAGGAAGAACATACTCACTAGTCCTTTCTGAAAACAGAGGCAGCCAACACACAACACTATCAGGAAAAATGAAGAACCACATTAGAAAAACGTTTATTTTGAAAGCAGTACCTATGAAAGATGATTTCACAAGGGCAGCGTTCAAGTGTGATGATTGTGCCAAATGAAAGAATGTACCTCCTTCAGGAAAACATTACGCTGAGCAAATTTATACAATACAGCTGAGTGTCACAGAGTAAGGGGAACCGGAATGAACAGGTCGTATATCACGTAACTTACGTTCCATGCAGCTGCCATGAACATTACATTAAAAATACCAATCGAATTCCATGAACATATCACAAAGTGGTTGCACGAACCGTACCAGCCACACCAGTTGCTTCACAAGACACAATATTTAATCAGCAAACGTATGCACGAGATAGGTCATAGGGCGAATACCACCAACGCAATCCACAGTGCTAGTTCGTGCCTCAAACTGACATTATGTGACTTGCTGAGGTGTTATCAACCAAACACATCCGGCCGCCCATAGTATGTACACATACGGTTCGAGTTAACGCTCCAGCTGCCCTAAAAGTTAAGCGCAATGTAGGAAATGAGGGGAATTGGTGATAAGTGTCCATCCTGTGTGTGTACACAGTTGTCTCGACCTTATCTGCTAACCCCCGGTGTGTTTATTCTTCAACAACAACCTGATTACCGTACGTGTATGAATTGATTGTACGAAGTGTTGACCACGAAACCGTCCCACGCGGTACACAATTGTGTTTTGTTTGAAATGATGCAAAAAGGCAGACAAAATTGTAACGTTGCACAGAAAAATAAAGCGCGCAAGCAACTAAACAATAGTCAGCTTCCGATAGCTGAAGCGTGAAACGAGGTATTGGACCTTCAAAATATACTACCAGTGCACAAGACTTTATTACAAAAAAAAAAATTAACACAGAAAAACATTTCGAAGAATATTACACAAAAATATGTACAGCTGAATCAATGGTGTAGCTGTGAATATATCATTCACACTGATAAAGATTGTCACCAAAAGACATCGAGAACGCAGTCTGGCAAACATTTCATGCTTACCGTTTCGATCGGCGTAGGACATTTTCGTTTGCTTGGGCTATGCGTGAAACTTGTTCACGAATTGCTACTGGTACACATTGGAGCTCCGCTCTTTGGTCGGCGGAGCCTTTTTTCAAGATTCAGTTTGACAAACGTCACTGAATACTTTGAATTAGTATATATATGTTATATGATATATATATATATATGAGGAAGGAGATACGCAAACGAGTAGGCATCGACCACAGTCCCAGAATGGGTTGAGGAAGAGTTTCTGTAAACGGTTGGTCCCAGTGTAAGAGTTCTGAGTTTTCGGTACGGCGTCGTGACTAAGTTGACAGAGCACAGGTACTTCTGCAAAGACAGAATCAGATCAGTTCGATGCCACAGAAGGGTGCAACGTGGAAAAACTCAGATGACTTTTAGCCGCACGACTTGTGATTTAACTAGACCTTTAACTAACAGCTACCAAAATAGGTGAAGACAGAGTGGAAATTTGCAAGTACCCACTTCAAACGCTTTAAACCACATCCTCAACGTAATTCTGTGAGACCGTCCTGATATGCGTCAACAGACACTTGATACACCAAGAGGTATAAGGATAAACAAGTATTAAGAATAATGAAATTACTTGTTCCACAGCGGAATCAACGGCATCCGGATAGTCTACAGCAGTATCACCATTGGGACAGACTCCGTCGGTAGGAACAGAGGCTCCGTTGCACCGTAAGCATAACAATTCCGAGGTATTTGTGTTTCAGTAACAAAAATCGAGCCTCACGTAAATCCATTCCGATTGGAGGACCTTTCAGTGGCTCCAAATAGTCCAACGCATCGTCCCACTGAAGCGAAAACAAGTAGAAATCGCAATAAAATAAGAACAAATTTATGCCAGTGATTCAACCTTCCAGGCATTAACACCACAAGATACTGGTTGTGATGTGATATAAAAGTTTACATGTGGGCTAGACACTGTGAGAATACCCAAACTAACACAGGAAGCATGATAACCAGGCTCGAATCCACAATCTTGTGATTGGTTATGGTGAATGCAAGGGATATTTTTAGCAACAAAGATGGAAAGGATTATTTTCAGCGCTTATCCCTCATAGACCGACTGAACTTGATTAACCTTGCGGCACTTCTATGTGTGTACGGAGTAAACTTGCGGAATGAATGGAGGAATGGGTTGTTGTTTCCAATTTAGTGTTTATGAGACCCCCAAGACCTTTGCTGAATATGAGCCACTCATCCAGTCAGCATTTCTTGCTCGTTAGTTCGCCTGACTAAACAAAAACCTACATGGCACGGCCTGACTCGAAGGCTTTTGTCCGTCGGTTGAAATGTGGAAGACGGACAGGGAGGTCCTTACACAGTACGAACTACTTCTCTTGGACCGTTGGACTATCTAATCCCAGTCTCAGTCTAGTTTCGAGGTCACGTTGCGTCCGAGATTGACCCTTTCCAAAAGTGTGATGGCAGCACGTCACGGAGACTTTGAACAGGAAGCAACAAAGGCTCGGTGAAACAACCTTTACCATCTTCTTAGGACAAAGTAGTATTGATAACATCGTCGCCTTATTGTCAGGTGATGTAGTGCTTGAAAAATGGGATTCAATCAGGCGGGGTGTTGATCGAACAATCGACTGAGCAAAAAATAATCCACATTCGAGAAAAGTCATCTGGGAGTACTGGAAGCGAGAATAATTTAGTTTCCCTCTCTAGTCCACGTCAAATGAGCAGTTTTAACGGCCCCTGTGCACAATCAGTCCGTATGGGCTGAGCTCTGTAAACTACCCTGAGCAAACTTCTGTTTAACCGTGTGATCTAACAGTCATGAATCACAGTTTACAGACTCACACTCCGTTTACTTTGAGTTCTCCTATTTGGACGTGAACGTTATCACAACTTCCAGTTACAAACAGAGAACGGCACCATTAAATAGTTGGGTTGAGAGGGTTTCGGCACTTTTAATGAAAGACATACGGGACATCTCCGTTACGTGTGAATCTGTACATGCACACTAAACTGCGCAAAAATCGGAGGAACTGCATCATGGACATTAAACCAACGTAGACAATCCAAACGTTAAATTGGAGCTGTCCACTGAAGTGTTTGCGAATGACGTTTTCAGATGCACCGACGGAAACTGTAAACAAACCATCGCGAGCAGATAGACACGGGTAGACAAGTGTCCCAACAAACGTTTTCACGTAAACGAACGAAAAGCACTTAAACTAACGCAAAAGTCGTCCCGTGTGCTGAAAAAGTGCACATTATACACAAACACAAGAAAATAAAACCTACGATTATGAAGAGAAACCACCCAGAAGTTCGGACAGATATACATGCTAGCCAACGATATCCCATCAGTGGAGTAGAGTTATGTGTAACTGAAACTTAGTCAATGCCGAAGAAACAACACTATGTGCAACAAAGCAACTTTTTCCCGTAACAAATTTGAACAGAGAAGTCAGAAACAGTTTTTTGCACAATGTATCTCTCGAGCACATTTCGCTGCATCTCATCAGGTACATACTGCAGTCTGTGGGTTTATATAGCAAAGTTCAATGGGCATTGTGAAGCTAAACAACAAAATCAACAAACACACGCACACTCACACACATCCATACACATCAGTTACCAGGGCAATCTGGTACTGACGGACAAGTCTTTCTGTGCGTAGAGAGGTGGCTTCCATTACGTCATCGATTAATTCTCTTGTAAGTGCCGGGCCACTTACATGGGAAAAACGGGGTGACAGTTGCGTAATCGAGTCAACGAACACATTCCAGTTTGGGCTCGTAGAATGCTCATGGATACCATAGTGCGGCACTTAAATCAGAATGTGACAAGTCACAAGGAACCAGCGTCATCGATCGCTCGACACCTGTTGACTTGTCGACCCCAATTGAACCTGGAGAAGGCGTTTCGGATATGTTACGCAACAAAAAATCGAAGGCTTCCCCAGAACCCTATACTCAGGTGGCGCTGTCGTTCACGCCCACTTCATTAGCCCCACATTCAGGCAAACAGGGCTCAAGGAACGCTCATTAGAAGTGACAAACGAATCGCCCAGACCAAGTCACACGAAAGGACCTAACGAACACTGAGAACAAGTCACAGTAGCTACGACAATTTGTTTTGAAGCAGTATACCTCGCCGACAGCTTAAACGCGAGCGGACTAAAAGCTTCCAAAGCTTCTATACATAGGCCCTTTTGTCTGGGAACAGCAGAATGGTATTCTCTGGGATTAGTAGTTGTATTGTCCATGATACCGGTGTAAGAGAGACCAGATTTGAAGAGGGTGGTTAACCTATTACTTACTAGTAGCGCCGACATGCCAAATGGACCGAACATTTTGAGGAATCGTTCAGTTAGCTTCAACAGGACCATATAGACGAAACCCGAATGGTCAGTTATTGCGTCCCAAATGAACGTCCATTGAAAGCAGAAGTGGGACAAATGCGTAGGTTGTTGAATTGTGACCGGACTCCTGGTTCAAATCTCTTCTCCCCTTCCCTTCCCAAATAGGGTGAAGGGGTTGACCCAAGCTTTGGAAGCTGAGAAGATATCTCGCAATTGGCACTTATCAGTAGTTGATCGCGTTTTTGATAAACAGTCTCAGTCACCATTACGTCCAAGTTGTTCACAAGCTCTACACTGCGTCGGATCGCCAAACGCTGAGAAAACCGGACTTTTGAAGAGCAGATAGAATTCTCACCTGATCAAGGGTGCATTTACCACGTTTTTATCTGCGACAGGCCTTAGAGTGTAGACATCTCAATACGGACCTGACAGTCGCGGTCAATTTAGATCTGAAGCCAATTTTCAATTAGGTTATTCACTATGTTCGCCGGAAATGTCTCCCTCGTAAAGCAGTTCCAGAGAAGTACATGAAGCTGTCAAGATCAGTGGATGCTCACATTGCAAGCAGCGTGAGAATTTACGGAAGACTGACTCACTGTCATACAAATCGTCAAACTACCGTTTTTCTGTGTAACCGTTACCGCAGTTCCATTCCGCCTCTCAAATGATATTAAACTATGGCTGAATAGAATACATTCACAGACTTTATTGAATATTAGAAGTTTTAACGGTTACATTTCGATCTTGTTGCCCGAAAGTGCCAGCGGAGAATTTAAAACCAATGTAATACAATAATCATGACCTCCACTCGATTGTCTACCCGTATACAAAGTCACGTGTTTCCATCACAATCAAATACGGTTTTATGCACTGCCTGTTGTTTATCCCGGTGTGTTCGTCAGTCAGGACTTTCCGAAAGTTCGCAAGAAATTTTCGTTATCATGCACAAAACTCTGCAACAAACATCGCATCTACAACACTGTTTGAAAACTCAGCAGTCAACTTTCAGTCGAGAATAAAACAAATCAGAACAACAGCTGACATTCAACAAAAGGTTCATTCGATCAGACACCGAGGCAAGCTTTGACACGCGATTTTCCTCGCTACGAAGAAAGTCCTGCAGACACTGGAAATTGTGACTGCTAGATGCCTCAGATTTTACGCGGTCTGTCTGATACACAACTGAATGCGACCCCACACGATCGGTCAGTTTCCAGTTAACCGAAAGTCAACCTCAGGCGATTTTCTGTCATGTTGGCTGAGGGTTCCAGCAATGGTCTCAGTACGGCTTCGATTAAGGTCCTCAAAATGGTCCCTTCGTTGTCGAAAATGCAAGTATTCACACTTCGTTCCACCCCCCACCCCCAAATGCGAAAGTATAGATGGACACTATTCGTTACTTGTCTTTAGAAGAATAATTGCTGCATTCACTTCCTGCTGATGTCAGATGCGACAGTTTAGGAAACTCTGGAACCGTTGGTAAAACCCAGATGCGAGTCATTCGGAATCCCATGTGATAAGTTAATAATAGACCAATACTCGACCAGAGGTCACAACTGCAAAATCTCTATCTGAAGGTCTTAATGGAAGTGTCAATGGACCAGAATTAACGTCTCCAGTAGAAAAAACAAAATCGTATATACGGTCTCAAAAGAATGAGGCGTGATACTGTTGTGACCGCAAAATACACTTAGCCTGCAAGTTGTCTTATTGCACGAACTCCCGTACAGGTGTTAAACATGGGACCACGAACACGTACACTCATTTGCACGGCTGACGTGCATTCACACACATTGGGTAGCAGTACGTTGTCATTCGCCCCATAGCGCGTACACACTATTCCAATAGTCGTTTCTGGTCCGTCGTCTTCCTGGCGTTGAGGCTTGTCCTTTAGTTCTTGAATGTCGCCTGTGAGTAGTATATCATATGTCCCCACAATAATGAAGTTACATCAATCAGTACTGTTGTTACATGTTTTGTAGCGCATTGGTAACTGTCTCCATCATTTTAAATTCACGATTCTTGGAAGAGAAAGATTTTTGGATAAGAGATGTACATAACAGAAAATTGGTCCCTAATCATAAAGATCAGTGAATTTTCCCCAAGTATTTATAAAAAGTACATGCGCACATAAATACGGTTGGGGCTGACGTTGACAGCGAAAGTGGCCCATAAATGACAGATTGACAGATATATATGAAAATACGACGAAAACTAAACGACAAAAGTTCATCAGCAAGAAGAGCAAAAGACTTGCGTCACAGACTCGTCAAGGACTGCGACGTACTGGCATGTTCGAGAACAGCAATTTTAAACACTGCACAAGAGACGTGCAAGGCCTTTACAACCCACGAACATGACATTGTTTGGCACCCTTTGGGGGCACTTCCAGGCACCGCCAGCCACAAATATTAGCAAAATGACTAACAAAAGTGGATTTGAATAACGCATCGGGCGAGTGTTGTTAGTGTCTAACATCCTTTTCCTAGTCTACAACGACGACAAATTTTCTAAAACGTACGTATAACTACAGCCAAGAAGCAGCATAAAAGTCAATTCATTTGGCGAGAATAACAACTTACATGGCCTTCCAGTACCAACTGTCTGAAAAAAAGAATATCTTCATTGAATGGTCCATTGACCTGTCCAGTTTCTCGTTCCAGTGATAGCATCGAAATGGCTAAATCACGTTTCTCGAGAAATTCCAAAATCAACTTCACAATATCTGCCTCGAAAATGGTCAACTGCACAGTATCCTTCTTGGTGGCCGACATCGTCACTGGATTTTACTAAACCTGAACAAATGAAGGACTCTAAAAAAGAATGTGGAAACAAACATGAAGGTGCGTATATTTATCCTGAGTTAAACATCATTATTTAAACGAACCATTACAGAACACTACAGTCACCTAAACCTTGCCACCAGATGTGGCACGGTCAAATGTTGCCAAATAATCGTCTGGCTCGTCGAACAGTACTCATCAGAAACTACATCACCAGAGCGACAGTGGGGCCATAGTCAAGTCCATCATTACATGGAATTTTCATGGCAAAATTTGAGCGGTTCATCAGCCAGCCACACGAAAGTAATCACTCCTTATAAACCATTACGATACTATCATCGGCATGGATGAAACGAACAATATCACAGGCAATAAAATGCCTGCCCTTCAGCTTTGCCCATGTTATCTTGGGGCCTGAATCACCTAAGGGTACACGTCTCGTCGAGGGGACTGCACGAGACAACGGAAGGTGTCAAAATCAATTTTGACTGAGGGGTATACGAACTACAACGGCGTTAACGCAAAAAGAGAACCTAACCATGTCTGACAGACAGAGCTACAAAGGTATGCTCTGACGGCACTGTACTGCCCACGGAAATTAGCAGCCCGGGGTAGGTTATTTGTTAGCAAATTCTCAGGAACAAAAAGGGAGGAGAAACGGCAAATTGTATACAAAAAGTCTTTTTACAACTGTAAATGCAATAACCGTTAGATTGCTGTCTATGATGATGATGATGAACCGTTAGAAATAACCGAGACTTAGTGAAGCAATTAATATAATGTGTTGCACGTGGCCGGTGTACTTCCACACTAGTTTTACGTCTACAACTAAGAGATATACTGTGTTCGTGCTGCCTCTGACTGCGCATACCACTTACTCGTCCCGGCATAGCACGACGACCGAAGTCCGGTAACGGTAACCCAAAGGCTATTTAATGTACATATTCAGCGAATGAGACACATTAGTGTTACGTAAGACGTACGTACCGGGATGTCTTTCTAGTGAAAGATAAGGTTTCCCTTCACGTGCAGTGATAAATATTCATAATCTGTCTAGTATATAGACATACGAAGCTGTATTTAGCTTAACATGCACAGAGTTCAACTCACTCGCCCATCGTTCGAAATACACTCCCAATCTTGCTGAGTGACTGAGAGTGATCGCCTATCAAAGTAAACCTTGTTCTTTTGAAGGTTAGCAGTATCAGCACCATGCATTAGGGCTACTTTCTGGTTACTGATGGTAAAACACCCCGCTCGGATGCCCATAGTCACGAGGTTCCACCCAATATGCACGATATTGAGTGCGTTCGCGTTTGATGAAAATGCACCCATTCATAGTACAATAATTCAGTTGCGAACGTTCTCACATTGTACGTTTCATACTGCATCCAGATGATCGGCGCATGTGTTAACTTAAAATTCAAACACAGCGTTCACCTCTTTTAGAAAAGATTAAAGATCCTTCCCCGTTGTGGTCACTTGCGTGTGGGAATGAAAATCCCATGAAACTATTGATATTGATAGTCGGTAAGTTTAGTACATCCACCTAAAAACAAAAAAAACACGAACCCACATTCTCTGACTGTTTGTGTATGATATATATATATATATATATAGACGATAAATGTTCGTTAAAGTCGGCAACTGGTAAACGCTGGTGTTTTCAACGTCCGCACTGTTTGACAAGTAGACCAGCAAGGTGCCTTGGCAAGTTCTCTCTCAAGTCTGGGGGCCAGTGTGTTCTGTGCCTCTGAGATACGAACTTATGATACCACCACCTCTATCCACATCTCTAGATAACTGATCCCCGCGTTTCTTCCTTAGTACTTCTGGTGACGCCGAAGCTGAAGCCCGTAGTCAAGCTAGAGTGAGAATCATACTGACTCCCAGGAAAGAACAATATTTGCTCGTTCAGGTCCCAGTGAGCGGTCACTTGGGCGCTGCCGGACTCCACATATCACCATAGACAGCAATACATCAGTGGTTCACATTTATGCTTAACTGCCTCCATATATCGGCCAAAGGCTGTGGCTGGGTACTGTTTGGCGTCCAGGCACAACGCACAGATAGGAGGGGACGGTTGCTGTAACCGTACTCATTTCACGGGCACTGCATTTCAACATTGGAAGAAGCAGTGTCACATGGGGACAACCCGACGCACTCCAGCGGCGATCGCAACTGACAGTCAGTTAGAGCTGGCGCCAATCTGCTGAAAACTTGTACAGCCTCGAGCAATTACTTCTATTAGAACCATGTTGTTGTGTACTCCGGTCGTGTTTGTTAGTTGTACGGAGGTTATACACTAGCAAGCGAAAGGTAATTAATCGATATTCAGGCAATGAGGGTGCACATAACGCCAAACAAGAGGTACTGCCTAGCAAACCGCCGAGAGCAAGTCACGTAAGAGAACCTAAGGAACACGGGGAACAAATCGATGAAGCCACGGAAGCTTGTTGTGAAACAGTGTACTTAGCGGCAGTTGTATAATTGAGACAGGATTACATTTTTGTCAGACGAGTAAACCTAACAACCACGCGTTGTTCAAATTTTAACTGGGTGAATATGATGACGGTCGTCGGGAACCTAAAGATAAGCTGACAAAAAGCTTGCGCAGAAGGCCGTGAGTGGCACTCGGTCGAACGGTCAAAAGGAGTGGAGCAAGCCATTTGGAATAAAAAGAACCCTTTTTTCATAAATCGTCGTCGTGCTTGTTGTTGAGTCGGAGTGTGTGAGAGCATATTTGAAAAAATGGTTCCCTTATCGTTGTCCAGTAACACCAACTTGAAAGGTAGGTTGGACATTTTAAGGAACAGTTTAATACGTCCCCACCAGACCACATGGACGATGGGGTCCGAATGGTAGAGTACTGTGTGTCGGATGACCTCTGTCAGCAGCAGTAGTACCGAAACTCAAGGTGCTGAAGAGCAATGAGGCTCCTGGAACAGATCATATCTCCCACGTTTACAGCAGACTGGTCTCAGAATTGGCAAGACTTATTTGGAAGGTTGGGGAAACTGGTGATGCACCTCGGGTGCTTAGTTACAGTTACTCCCGGTTTTAAAAATGGAACTCGCAGTTAAGATGGCAAGCACAGAGGCATCGGTGTGGTGATCGTTGCGTCCAAATTACTCACTGATCTTATTTCACGTCCATTCGATAAACCCGGAGCAAACCAGATACGTAAAAAAACGGGTGGGACTCAGATCCGGTCGGAGGTGCAATGACTTCATTTTTACCCTGCGACGGAGCTTGGAGCATCAATACTCTTATAGACTGACGGTACTGAGCTTTCTAGACTTACAGGTTGCATTCAATTCGACTGTTCGCAACGTTCGCTGGAATTGCCTCCTCTGCGAAAGAGTTCCACGGAAATATGTGAAACTGTCAACAACGGTGAACGTGCATTCTGCATGTACGGTGAGACCTAAGAGACAAGTGCTTCAGATGTTCATCAGTTTCAGTGGTGTTCGTAAGAGGTGTTCAATTTCTTCCTTCCTGCCCAATGTTTTCATGCACGACGTCCCGGAAGGTGCACGTGAAAAAACTCTTGAACTTTATTTCAAGCATCTTTGTGGCACTAAGTTGATAAGTATGGATTACGCGGATAACTTTTTTTTTACTTAGTCTCTCCACCACAGGTTTGACCATCGCTGTCTCCGCCAAATAGCCCATCTGATCGCGTGAGCAATACGGCAGTTCGCCGGCGCGTATTCCGGAACGCTCGGGATGCGCGATCAATTGGTCAACTACTCACGTTGCACAGCCTGCGATGGTTAGGTCACGTACTCCGTATGCCAGCTGAGCGTTTACCGTACCGGGCATTATATACTGAGACCACCAACAGTTGGGTGAAACCACGTGGTGGTCAAGCGACAACGTGGTCACGAAATATGAAAACCCTGACTGCTCCACTGAGTAAAGTGGGTAGGTGTCGCCTGCCTGGATGGGGTCCTCGTGATCACTCAAACCGCTGGTTAGAGACGCTATCCGAGATGGCGCGTGTCGCAGTCAATGGCGTACCAGTTCTTCCGCTTAATCTTCTTTTTATTAATTTTCAACCTTCTTAGTAACGTTTTCTTCTAGGATATTCCACGTCACTGTTGAGGTGAGCGGCAGCCCGAGCCACAGTACCTTTGGTCAGGCTCATGGCTGATATGATGATGATGATGATGAGTCAGGCAGCGTCCTAATGATGTAAGCCTCACAGTTAGTGCTTTCGTACCCCGAACCCGAATCATGCGCTGACGGGCAGACTGCCGCTTCCAGCCCAACCCACTGCCTGCAAACAAGGCACGATGTGGCAGGCAATGAGTTGATATTCACGAAATGTGGTCAGGCTAAGGAGGCCTGTGAGACGACGTCAAAATGATGGCGGGTCCACAGAGTTTATCCACATCGAAGACAAGTCGGCGAAAATCGCAATTACTGACACGGTGTTCCCACCACACGCCGTTAATGCCTTCGGAAACACCGATGGTCGAAAACGGATATTCTGTGAACATCCTCCGCGCGAATGGACTCGGTTTCGGAGCTGTACAGTAGAACTGCCCTTAAGGTAGCATTGTGCATAGCCTTTAAGAGGAAAACTGAGATCATACCGACGCCACAGTTGATGAGTGTTACGTGATTTGTGATCACATCAAACATCCTACCAGCGCCGATACAGCTCCCACGGTACATAAACTTCTCGACTACTTTCAAGTGATCACCATCGGAGGTAAGTGTAGGCGGGGAGTCTAGCCAATCTTGCAAAAGCACCTTGCACTTAGTAGGTGCAAAGGCCATACCAGACTGACGAGTTGTCTAAGATACTCTATGCTCCCTGAGAGCCCTCGCAGATTAGGCCGATGTCGTCTAATTACTTCATATCTCAAAGTAGAGTGCCTAGGGACAGTTCCACACCATAATATTTGCAATCTATCAGGGCACACTGTATGATCACACCTTCTGTGAAGCTGAATAGGAAAGGGGAAAGTGAACAACTTCGCCGCACCCCACCTTGAGATGCTAAAGGTCGGCGATACGTTGTCATAAGCCCTAACCCTGCCGAGGTCTGACAGTAAATTGCTTTCAGGATGTTTACATACTTCTCAGGCACACCCTTCCTCGATAGAGTCCCAGAGTGCAGCTCTGTCAACCGAATCGAAGGCCCCTCTGATGTCCAAGAAGACAACAACTGTTGGCCTTCTATATGAATGACGGAGTTCAAGCATCTGGCGAAGTGTGAAGATGTGGTCAATATAGTTATGGTCAGGGCGAAACCCAATGTGCTTCAAAGTCGTCTGGTGAATAGGGACCTAGACTAAGAGCAAGCGCACACTGGTAAAGCATCTGTGGTCCTGCTGGTTAGGGTACATCAGTTTGTGGTTCTTGAAGAAACGGCCTTCCATCAAAACACACGAGCGAACTTGCACATACCAGTGTATGATCGGAATCCACGAAGGTGCTCCAGATTGACTTGCAATCTTGGAAACAGCCACGCTACCGATAGCTGACGGCCATGAAGTTAATCTGTGTCTAATTGGTCCGGTGATGGAGGCCGCCAGGCGGCGCATAGAAGGCTGAAAATTATTAGGTGCTAGAAACAAACCAGTAATAGCGCAGAGCCGTAACAAACGTTCACCGTCGTCTGTTCGACGAGTACCGTAAGGGTGCAGGTCATCCCAGCTATGCCCATCGGCATTTAGCTTGTTTACTTGAGCGTTCAGATCTGCAGTTAGTACAACAATGTCCATGCGCCGCGCGGTGCGTAGAAAGCTAGTGAACTGGTGATAATTATCTTCCGTTGCGTCTGCACTAAAGCCTGTGGGAGCACATGCCGTAACAACAAACAGGCAGCATTTCCGATAGGCGCATCTCAATGTTCTAACCGCGCCTTCAAGTCTGGCAGCGCAAAGACGGTTTCTGACGGATATCCAGTCGAAGCAGCGCTTTCTCTGCGTATGCACTTAGGGCCATTCGAATATCGGCTTGGCCAGTGGTTCGAACCCCAGGTGCTCCAGACAACTGCACACTGTGCCCGCACGGTAGCACTGAGCTAGAAACCCGAAGCCATGTTCTAGCAAGACAACAGATCAACGGCGAGAGTCTCCAAAATACGTGCAAGAGCTGCCTGCTGACCTATTTGCGTAAGTATTCGAACATTAAAAGTAACAAGCTTAAATGATGTTCGGCGGGCGAGTATGGGCTTGTGTCCTTCACGTTAAGGAACCTTGGTGTTTGACACTATTATTCCGGCTACGAATTCCGCTGCGAGGGGAAAGTGAGGTAAGTCTCTGTTGTGTGCCTGAAAAGGGGATTGAGGGGTCAGCAAATAAAAAAATGATTTAACAAAAGGAGGGAAACGTGACAAATTTGATTCGTGCGGCAAAATGTGATATGTGAGCAAAATCGGCCACCGACACCCTGGCCAAAGAGTTGTGATAGGCAGACGAAAAAAATCATAATCGATACGAGTTAAAGTTCACGATTATGAGAGCAAGACAGTTCACAGTTGTCCAGGCCGAATCAAGGAGTTAGTTAGAAGGGCCCATCCGAAGCCTTTGTTCAAAAGAAACCCAATCCACAAGGCAACCGGGCGAAACATGGAGTTAACAGTCCATTACGGGTCGGTGACCAGTGGTTCAACTCACAAGCCCTTCAGATGGAGTCCATCCATCCAGGATGCTCAATGCACCCTGCAGGAGGTTGCGACAGAAGCAGCGCAGCAGTTCGAGGATTCACCAACGAAGGCGGATCTGATGTGTAGATCTGTCCAGCCAGGGAGTCCAAGACCGACAGGGCTGTTGAGACGCATGCCTCCTGTTGCCGAGGGACCGGTGACCAAATTGGTTCATACGCCCTTCGAATGACGGTCCACCCATTCAAGGTACCTGGCACACCTTGCGGACTCGTTGAAGCAGGTGATAACCAAAATGGTTGTCCTCGGGAGTTGTCCGAGGTTGATGGGGACTAGAGATGTCAATAAGCCAAACGGACAGTACACCAAACTGACGGTATGCTATTCGAGAGCTCAGGTGCTCCCCTCAAGGAACTTGAATGCTGACAGTCTGACCCCGTTGGATCGGAAGACAGAGCGTTCCAAGCGTTCACAACCATTTTCAGGTTAGAGTTGCAACGCGACTTCTCAGAAACAAATCTGAAGTATCTTAGTTCCATTTCACACCAAAAAAGAAGCGAAATGTCGATTAAGATCCCACCCGTACTTTTTTTTATCAGATCTCTTACCCTTCTGATGAGAACAAACTGAACTAATTCAGTCTTACAGTGTATGTTAATCCCTTAAGCCCTCTGACCAACCATGCGACAAGCCTTTGTACTCTTCCGAAGCGTGCGTGGCCTGTGAGCAACAATGTAGCCTGAAACGCATTAACGAGGAAAGGAGAGAAAATAATGTCTCCGGTTTTTACGTAATGTGTGTCTGTACAAACTGACAATGATACATTTATATTGCATGCGCTAACACACTTAGTACTTGACTTTTTCAGCCTCCTGGCTGTGTTGTAAAATGAATAAAGCCTTCATTGGAGCAACTTCGTTTTTACCCACTCGCGCTTATCGTATGAGACATTTGTGGACTTTCGTAGGCATAGCGCAGGTGATCGACTCGAAATGGTTAGCGTCAACCGAATGTCTTTTCGCCATATTTGTTACGGAAACCAACTGGAGGCTCAGTGGTAAGCCAAAGGATATAGGAAGCTCTAGAGCCTTCACCTCCTACCGCGCCTAACTGAATGTTATCGCTGATATTATCAACGTACTAAGTACAGTCAACAACAAGGCTCAATGTTTTGTCAAGCGGCAAGCCTTCATGGAATCTTTCTGAAGGATATGCCACATGACCGTAAATCCTACCGTCTCAGCTCCATCACCATATGAGGTAAAAGGAAACCCATCGAGAGGTCATGTGTGAACATCAGGAATGGATGCCACCAACACTTTCGTGAATCACCAAAACTTGAGCGATCGAGAGGTCCCCAATTATTATTTTAAGTATTATTAACTCAATAACTCACTGATTCAAATACAGAGATTCTGGATACGCCATCAACATGTAACTCAAGTGTCCGCTGAAGTCGAACGGCTTTTGAAAGTCTAGGTGGCACAGCACCAGCTCGCCCAGCTGGTCCGTTTGCTGCCTCCGCTTGTATATACTCATCAGTTGGGCGTGGTTTTGATCCTAAAAACTGATGCCTATTCTGGTCAAGTAACCGGGTCTCCGTCAAAGGCACGCCATTTCTTCATCCCCCTACTTTCTCCACAATCTTGCAAAAGTACATCTACCACGCGCGATGATGGTTCTCTCTTTATCAGTCGAAATGGTTACCACCTGTTCTTACGCCACCGGCAGCTCCATTTCAACAAGAGGAGTGACTATTGCTTTTAATCCTACCATCAGTAGCCCCTTGTTATTAAGGTGACACTGCAAAAGCCAGTCGGGGGTTCAAAAAACCGTTCGCCCACCACTTTCAGGAATTGCGCACAAATTCCGCCTCGTCCCCCAAACTTCTGGACAATGGGTGCGTTAAGAGCTGGACCCCAGGTCACAACGAAAGTGGACCTTGATGTCGTTTGACGGCTTGCGCATCTCGACGACCTATTAGGCTAAACTTGACGGTGTGGTCACCACACCGACAGTCACTCATATCAGACAGGCCGGCGGGTAGAGGTCTGACAGACCAGTCTCCTGGTCCTCCACGTTGAGGGTTCATCATCATCATCATCATCATAGACAGCAATACATCAGTGGTTCACACTGATG
>LOND01002610.1:26780-51713 GCA_014220965.1 Paragonimus kellicotti
AAAGAAGGTGGAGAGGCGTCAGTAGAAGTGTTGATTCATTGGTTTCAACTTGTGTGGACGACGGAGACCATCCCTCCGTGCTGGGGTCACTCGATAATAGTTCCCATATTTAAGAAAAGAGCACGGGGCTCTTGCGAAAATCACAGGGGATCAATTTGACCCCAATCATTTCTAGGGTTATAGCAGCAATAATACTTCGTCAACTCACTGCAGTTCGGGAAGTAAACATTAGAGAAGAACAGGCAGGGTTTCGCCCTGGGCGGGGTTGTATAGATCACATTTTCACCCTTCGTCAAATTCTGGAGCAGCGTCATGTGTACCGCCGGCCAACAATCGCCGTATTCCTCGACTATAAAGGTGCGTTTGATTCGGTGGACGATCTACACTTTTAGAGTCGCTTAAACGTAGGGGTGTACCGACTAAGTATGTGAACATACTGTCGGCGCTTTATTCCCATACTTCAGCTCAGGTTAGGGTTTACGGCGAAGTATCTGACAGTTTCAGCACCAGGAGCGGCGTACGTCAAGGCTGTCCCCTTTCACCATTTTTGTTCAATTTCGTCATAGACGAAATAATGGAGGACTGTCTGCGGCACTCAAATGATGCCGGCGTGGACCTCCTACCTGGTGAAAGACTGACTGATCTTGATTATGCTGACGATAAGGTATTGCTGTTTGACAACTTTCAAGCGGCACAAACAACACTGGACGCTATTTCGCGTTCTGCTAAATACTTCGGAATGCGCTTTGCAGCCTCAAAATGCAAAGTGCTTCTGCAAGATTGTTGTGATCACGTAGATTTAATGTTAGATAATGAAGTCATGGAGATTGTTGACCGGTTTGTATACCTGGGAAGCTGCATCAGCGGTGGCGTCGGAGGTGTAGGGAATGAAATAGAAGCGCGTATTTCCAAGGCTAGGGCGGTGTTCGCTAATCTGAGACACCTATGGCGACAGAGAGGTATTTCTCTGAAGCTTAAGGGTCGCGTATATCAAACAACAGTGAGGGCTGTATTACTTTACGGCAGCGAAACGTGGCCGCTCAGAGTAGAGGACGTGAACCGTCTTCAGGTATTTGACCACCGATGTCTGCGTTCGATCGCTCGTATCGGTGGCACCAGCGAGTGAGCAACGAGGAGGTTAGGAAGCGGGTGTTTGGCACTGATTGTCAAACGAGTTCTTTTGTTCAGTCGCTACATTTGCACAGACTTAGATGGTTAGGTCATGTACTAAGGATGCCAGCTAGTCGTTTGCCACACCGAGCACTGTTTGCCGACGCTGCGGCCGACTGGCGCAAGGTGCGAGGTGGACAGATGATGACCTGGCGTAGACAAATGAAATCGTTCACGAAGGGGTTGGTCACTGTAGGTCGGGTTCGTCTCCCGGGCTGGGGCCCTCGCGACACAGAGTCGGTGGCTTGAGACGTTAGGTGAGATGGCGGCTAATCGAGCTCAGTGGCGTGAATGTGTCGTTGTTTGGCCGAGTTGTCTGTGAAGTGAGTGCACTTAATGATGCGGGGCAGTGAAAGCCGTAAGGAAGCTGTCTTGCTGATGACGCCTTACTTTCACTTACAGCTCGGTTGTTTGTTTGCAAGGTGTAGGCGCCTTGATGTTGTATGTTTGAATATAGACGTAGCTATTTTTAGTAGTTAGGTCCACTTCCCCCCTCCCCTCCTCTGTTTTCTTCTTTCTTCCTATATAAGTTTTTTCTTCTTCTTCTTCGTGGTTGTGTGGCAGTCAAGCATCAGTGTGAACCACTGATGTATTGCTGTCTATGATGATGATGATGATGATGGACCCCCAGATCCATGACGACAGGTTTCGTTGCTTTTAGGGACTTCGTCCGTGCCTACTCTGTTCAAAGCACTTGTCAGCCAGTAGTGGTAGAAATGGAGGAAGCCGATTTTTGGCGACTTTTTCTGGCTTTCGAGTTTGCGTATTCAACCGCTCTTTATGCTTAGTATCCATATACAACCTGAACGACACCTTAGTTAAACTGTCCTCTTGACGTTTGTCATCAGGTAGGATATTTTGCGAAGACGTTGGGCTGTGATACTGAGATAACCTTTTATTAGGGTAGGTTTCACATTTTGGGCAGTGCTTTAATCCCATTATGTGATAACAAGCAACAGGAGGTTGTCATCAAAAGTAAGGGCATATGACAACATGACAGCTTCCTTGCAGAATTACGTCCGCTGAGAGCTAAGTGTACAATCAGGCGACCGCTCTTTTCCGAAAACGAGAATGATTGCTGATAAGCACCAGTCATGAGGCGACTCTTCAATCGAAGAAGTGTATACAGTAATCTTTCCCACAATCCTTGAGAAGTGCTGAAGAAAAAGGGTTCGAACTTGGGGCTTTATTATGCTTCAATAATTTAATATTTAAAGCCACTTTGGTTTCCGACAGAGAATCGCCTGAGATGTCTCAACTAACCACACAATATCTTTCATCCGAAGCTGAGTAAGCTGGCTTAGACCAGTTGAGATCCTTTTCAAAGTTTCCAGTTGTCAAGCTGTAAATTTGTGAGCCATGTTTTTCACTAACAGCTTACCGACGGCCAGAGCAACCACGAATCAGGGGAAACGGCACCCGGTCATTCGCCGACAAAAAATGCCTTATCCCTTTGCCTCGCACGAAGAAGCAAACCTTACGGTTTATGCGCAGACTCGTCGGTCTGTGTTTCAATTCACGGTGACTTCTGTCGCATTCAGTATCAGAGAAAGACCAATGAATTAGCAGAGATCCATTTCTGTCGTATTTGCAGTGCTCGTTTCCAACAGACCACTTCACAAAAGGCTCGCACGACTGTCCATAGTTTCGCTCAGTGCTCACTTGGATCACTGCATTGTTGTGACCCAAGCAGTTCAACTGTCAGTGCTGTTTGATAGGCTCTTTGTGCGCCCACGTCGCTCAATTACCAACTGAGTACTTTCTGCTTGTGAGAAAAGGAACTCTAAGTAGACGATAAATTAAAGCAGGCATAAACAGAGTTAGTTGCTCCAAGACGAACAACAATCTGTAATAAAGTGGCGCCGACAACTGACAGCGATTTTGACAATTTGCATCCATGGTTGAATTGCACAGGTCTCCGCGTGACGCACTGCCACCGTTTGTGATGAAATGCGATATTTGATATATATAATCCGCGAGATGCCCACAATTGCGATAGTTGTTCACAGTTGACAGGGTGTGACGCAAGGACACCAAACATACCACTCAGCCGCTTCTCGTCTGCAGGGGTACGACCGAGTTGTGCGTTCCTACCACCAGTAAGCGTAACCACGTTTAAACGTTTAGTTCGCCCCAGAGGATCAAATAGGGGATCGCAAAAGACGTTCTTGATATCATCTGAACTGTTGACTGTTGGAACATATGCCGATATGACAAACGAACAACGTCTTCTTGGTCTGAGCCGACAGACTTTGGCTTGAGTACTAAGTCTGACGGCACACAGACGACCATTCATTGAGCAGGTTCTAACCTGCCTGCAACCCCCACCCAATGCTGATCGCGAGATTTGTCTTCAAAGCCGTCAGAGACCTTGAGAAATAACGACTGACCCACAAAACTGTCTAAAGGCAAGTTCGAGCGAAGGAGAACGCTAGGATCGTAAAGATGAGCTTTGGAAACAGCACACATCTTGTTCCAGACTCAAGAGTGTACTGGTAGGAGCACCTTGCTGATTCGAAGTATGCTGAAGAGTGCGGATGCCAAGAGAACGAGGTTTACCCGTCGAAGATAGGAGAGTTGGCAGCAAAGGAGGAAGGAGGTGAAAATGAATGGAGTAGTCTGCCAGGGTAACGACAACATCTGATACTTCCCGGTCGTTTATGCCGCGGAAGGGGGTTGACTTGAGGGACCCCACCCCGAGTCTCTGACTCAAAAGTCTGACCTGCGAGACAACAGGATACAGGGTTTTCTTGGGGGACCCCACCCGGAGCCAATGACTCAAAAGTCTGACTCACTTGGCAGTGAGAAGCATGCCTAGCTAAAGAGTATAATCAATAAGACATCAACGTCTGATTCTGAGCACTGCTGCACGCAGTGGATGTATTCGAAGCTAGATCGGGCTTGTTGGATGATATGGAAAATTTTTCGATCGTACTGGATAAAACATATCCAGCCATGGTCAACCGGTCGGCGATCGAAGTGCTCTTTGTCTGCGGGTAACTTTTTCTAACCCTCCTACTTCCGATTCGGAGGACAGAAATGCCGTCACCATAAAAAGAGTTCTGCCGTATGCTCGTAGGATAGTGCTTCACTAACTACGCACTCCTAAGCGGTGGGACGTACAACCCTACGATCACAACTGGTTTCCGTCTGACTGTTCCCCTCTGGCACGTATGATATGGTTGCACCTGAAAGGATCGAAGTTCTACTCAAAATAGGACTACGGATAAACGCAGTGCACAAGCCTGACCAACACGTCAGGGTAGCAGAATAGGTCAGATTTCGTGCCGACAAGGCTCTATACTTATAACGGAAAGCATAGTATGTTTTGTACAAGCCACAACTTAGACATTTGCTGGTTCATGAATGGTTGGACTTAGGAGATGCCGCATAGAATCGCCGAATAATAGTTAAAAAAAACCTATTTTGCTTCAAGTGGATCAACTTGATGCACAGAAAATCCAGCTGAACAGCCTCCTGATCTATGACTTGTGAGGACCACGAGATGTGACCCATGCTGAAACTCATCTTCTCGTTCAGCAAATCGCGTAAGTTCAAGACAACACACGGTGTTTTACGTAACTCAAAAGAACAAGTTCGTTGCTTGTGGCCATCTAGGCTGCCGTCATGCTGCACACTCTTTTATAATGGCTAACGACTCGATTGGTTGCTTCACGCTGAGCCGCCTCTAGTCGTTGAAAGTCTAACAGTATGTAGCACAGGTTTCAATGTTCACCTGAAGAGTAGGACGAACACGTGAACTATAAATGGTCTGGAGGATAGATGAAGGGTTTCTAACGTTCCAGAAAGGAAGTAGAATCTGACACTCGAGTTACGTGCCACAGATTCGCAGTTTGCTGTCAGGCTGAATTCAGGTAGAAGCGTTCCGCTTACACTGTATACCTAAGGCCTGCGACTCAAATGTAGGAACTTACACTTGGCTTCATTGAATGAAGCTCGGTTAGTGTGTCCATTCAGAAGGTGAGTTTAGGTCGGTTTGTAGCGCGGGCGTGTCTTCATGGAACGAGATTGCTGGTCAAATTTTAAATACCTCTGCATATAGCAGCACGATGGGATATACAATTTCCAGTGAACAACTGACGGTAGAACGGCTTCGGAGAACACAGCTGTGTATGTCATTATCCCGGGAGATATTCCATAGCGAGCGAGGTTAGCTTACGATTGACTGTTTCTTCGTTGAAGGCTAACTGTCTCGTTAAATGACCTGCTGTCCGCAAGCTGACAGAGAGACTAGTTAAGTGTTTATTTTTCCAGACATGTACATAATGCATCGCGAGCACCTCTGCGGCCCCAACGTTGGATGGCGTTACGTGACTATTGTGGACGAAATGAGGTGCCAGCTTTTGCGCTGCTATGTGAGGAGACAAAGCGATAAGTGAACTCCGGACCTTCCTCATATTTGTTAGATATCTGGAGCTGAAAAGTTTCTCTGTCTTCCCATGCTAAGCCAGTCCACTTATTTTTAAGTGTTTTGAATTAGTAGTAGGCTTGTCCGGTTCGAAAAGCGCCTCATAGTATACGCTCAAATTCTATTGCCTTACGCTTGCATGAGCGTAATCACAACTTATTCGAAGCGGGAATTGAGGACGGAAAGCAGGCATTGATTGCTTAACGGTGTCCTGGATATTGGATTCAACTCCAACTCAGCGAATATAACAGAACAACGCACGCAACTCCAATAATGTAGTTGTCTTATAAGACTGTTCGAATACACACGCTTAATTCAAGTTCCTACGTCTACCAGTGGCCTCAGGAGGAACCCACGAGCCCTAGGGCTCGCATACTTGCTTGCACAACTGTGCCAGTTACTACGCCTACATAGTATGACTACAGGAATACAAAATACAACGCTGATTTGCAAGGTAAACAGCTACAGATGCATTCATGGATGCCCGCCGGATGTCAGAAAGGACTGATTGATTGAATCCCATTCTCCTGTAGCGACCTGGAGGTTTCACTGGCCTGCCTGCGGTATGATGTGTAAAATAGTTCCAAACTCATAGTTGCATATTGTACCTAGGCTATTAAGAAAGTTCGCATGATGTATGCTGTCCGATTGTTTGTCTGCATGTCATGTGACTGTGTGGCACAAACCCGATACACATATTTCTGATTTGCTTGCTCTTCGACAGTTGGTATCTAGCCTACCTAGCCCAGCTAACACATGAGACTCTCACAGGATGGCAGACTGTCCTAAAGGTGCCCTACGAATATCCTGCGGGACGGTCGTATAAAATGCTGTTTGGACGAATAATTATTCACCTACCTGTTAAATCAATGTGAAATGTGAAGTGTGATAAACGATGAACGAAATTGGTGGGCATTATTTATCCCAAGGCATTTGTTTACCTGATAGACGAGCAATGGGAAATTGCGCACGAAACATAGTGAATACCCTGATAACAAACAGGCTGACGAACAACAACTGGAGGGGCATCAATAATAAGTTCTGGTTTGCGCCCACACCCCTGTTGTAGCTCACTGGTGGTAAGGTTATCAATACACTAACGGCCAAAAGATTCCTCCATTCGACACACAATACCGTTAGGGAGAAACTGCAAAGATGGATCCAGAAAGCTAGAAGAAGATATGCGCGGCTGTTAAGGAACAAATCACACCGGAACATGGATCCACCGAACAAGCAAACGGAATATCCTCGATCATACCATTACCGTTATACACTTTTCAGTACATTTCCACAGTAACTACCGTATATTTTTCGGCTTGAGGACGCCTTTCTGTTTATTTCGTGAAAAGTCGGGGGTTACGTTAGTGGAAACGTGCAGAATTACCTGTCGTAAGTATAATCGTTGAAATTACGTGCAGAAACGGGAAATGCAGCATAAGCTGTACTACGCCGAGACTTTGTGACCGTCGTACGAGCGACCGAAACGGTGGAACACTAATAAAGCACTCAGGGGACGCCCATAAGACAGTCGTAGTGTAGCGACTCAATTTGTTTATTACTAACTATGTTAGAGCTACGATTGCCATTTGTACTCTTTTGGTTTCCAACTTTTGTATGTGCTTAAACATTTGTTTGAACGAGTATGGATACCGACAAGTACCCCGCGCACTCGAACGTACGACCCCGCTGCGTGCTCGCTTGTCGTTCCGCTCTGTTACCGTTTCGTCTTGTTATTCGTTCGCTCTCACGTTGACCTCGCGGGTCGACAATGTACTCCTTGTTTAAAAAGGAACGTCTTGTTTACAGAGTTCGCTGTAGGTAAAGCCATCTAAAAGTCATCGCTCACACGCGTGCCCCAGTGGGGAGTTTTGCAGCTCCCGATGAGCGTTTCTACCATGTACATGTTGACCTGGTCGGACCTTTGCCACCCTCGAATGGGTGTACGTATATCTTGACGTGTGTAGACAGATTTACACGTTGGCCAGAAGCTATACCAATTCCGAATTGCTCGTCGGAAACCGTCGCACGGGCATTCTTGGAACGTTGGGTTGCCCAGTTTGGTTGCCCCGCTGTAGTGACCACCGATCGCGGGTCACATTTTGACTTAGCCTTCACGTCACTTCTCAACACACTAGGTTGTAGTCGAATTCGCACAACAGCTTACCACCCGGCAGCCAACGGGTTAGTTGAACGTTTCCATCGACAATTGAAAAGTTCTCTATCCGCTAGCAACAACCCTTCGTGGCACGAGGTTCTGCCATTAGTCTTGTTAGGTATCCGAAACACGCTGAAGGCCGACCTGCATACCACCCCCGCCCAGTTGGTCTATGGGTGCTCCTTACGTTTACCCGGAGAGATGGTTGTCCAACGCGCAACGGGACCCATCAACTTCGCGGATTACGGTGAGCGGTTGGCCCAACACATGAGACGACTCCGACCAACCCCACCAAGGGAACAGATGACGCCAACGTACGTAGATCCTAGTCTGTCAACTTGTTCTCACGTTTTGGTGCGTGCGGTTACTCCTCGACGACCTTTACACCCGCCGTATACAGGTCCATTCCGCGTACTCACGCGCTATGATAAGACTTCCATGTCTGTTAGGGTCGGGGTAAACCTGACCCGAAGAACACGATTCTGTTGTCAGAAATCAGATATCGCAAGCCGTTACTGAGATATGCATCGGCGTGGGATTCAAATATTTCTTCGCGCGCTCACGCCGCCACAAGGTCAAGGATTTTCTATAAATACAGACCAGTTTCTCATGTAAATTTGCAAAGCGTCTGGTGGCTAAATACATTGCTTATCCGGAGTCTGCTTTGTCCGTGTTCTCATTGGTTCTTGTCGTTCACAGTGTTGGGGCCAATCGGAAGGGGTTTCTAATCGCGTTATTCGTTCATCGTTGTTCGTGTCAGTTATTCGCGTTCGTGTTCAATAGGATTCAGTTATAACGATGTTGGAGCGCAGTAGTAAACGCGAGGTTATCTCTATCGATAGACTGAAGCCAGCGTTTATAGAAGTACCTGATGTGGAGATTGATTCGCGACCAGCAACATCCTCAACAGATAACTTTTGTACAGATCCGGTTTCGGTTGCGACTCCGCCTGCCTCGACGGAGCCAAGTCTCCAGAACAGACGTGGTCGAGAGTTACGGAGGCCAGTGCGATTTGCTGACTACGTGGACGTCCGCCGCATCTAGTTTTTGTTGTTGTTGCACTTTCTTACCGAGTTAATTTTAGATGGCTTTACCTACAGCGAACTCTGTCAACAAGACGTTTTTAAAAAAGAGATATAGACTTACTCTTTTGGACACAATGGAGGCAGAAACCCGGTGAGGTTATCGTTTTCATTAATGAACACTGTATATTCTAGATACTGAGAGTTAACCCTTCATCATCTGCATGGGACGCTGAGGCCGCGCACCGCGAGAGAAAACTGGAAAACTCGAAATTCTGCAAGGACCGCCTACGATGGACGCGAACACGGCTATGATCCTACTAGGTCGATTACAACTGGCTTGTCGATAATTCCCCTGCTTACCTATGATTATCAACCTCCCGAACCATGCTACTCCAACCACATTCAATTGTTCTTCCTTTTTCCACCGACCGTAGACGCGAGCTGTGTGGCAGGAGTAAATTGGACCATTCATGCTCGTGTCAACGGTTCCGGCTAACTGAAACACTCCTACATTGTCAAAGTCAACACTGGTTGCTCTTCTAAGGGATAGCTCTGTATCGTCCCTATTTATTTGTTACTATGTTAGAGCTACGATTGCCATTTGTACTCTTTTGGTTTCCAACTTTTGTATGTGCTTAAACATTTGTTTGAACGAGTATGGATACCGACAAGTACCCCGCGCACTCGAACGTACGACCCCGCTGCGTGCTCGCTTGTCGTTCCGCTCTGTTACCGTTTCGTCTTGTTATTCGTTCGCTCTCACGTTGACCTCGCGGGTCGACAATATACTCCTTGTTTACTCGTTGCGTTATTCATAACCGGCCGGCTTTGATTCGCTTGATTCTACAGTAGAAAGGTCTTTCCAACTGGGTAGCTAATTCGCCTGTCGGTGCTATTTATAGCGCTACAAAATACCACCTGTGCATCCCGTCTAATAAACACATGGTCCCTATTTTTGACGGCATTCTTGCACTTCGTGCCTGGTGAATTCGTACTTTGGAAAAACGACTTGGTGCGCCCTACGCTAAATTCCAGCTTCCAGCCCGTGCACTGACCGCTGCAACTATGAACCAAAGCTATTTACCTAATAATTTGGCAGTAGGTACATAGCAGGGGAGCGCGAGGTTTCCGTGATTGAGAAGAAAAACACCTATCTGGACAAATACCACATCCACGCACCAGAATTATTTACTGATGTCAATAGGGGTCAGTCGATAACGTGAAGACGACATACTGGCAGCCAGTCAAAGTACACCAGCGACACACCGATTGATTCACGGGTTCGAGACAGAGGCCCGAAGTTCCCGGATCCAGGTTTTTTTCTTCCTCAGTGTCAAGCAGGCGTCTGTTGATTTAGAAGGCAATCATTGAAAACAGGGTGTAGCACCGCTCTTGGGGATTATAGTGAAATACCAAGAACAGAGTGAGATTATTTCCACAAAGACGTGTTGAACAAGTGAGAATCGAGCAGTTTTGAAGCGACCTTTAGAAGCGCTGCTAACGTCCTCAGGGGGAAGGTTGTTCCAAATGTTAACAACCCTATAATTCAAACGCCCTCTAACCCTCCTTCGCGCTAAAGAAAACAGCACAAGTTTTCTCGGTCTGCCTCCTTACGATTTATCTCGCATTCCCTCCAGTGTCCTTACAGAACCCCTCTGTAGTTTCTCAAGTACCTTCGTGCCTTTTTATCATATGCGGGCCCAATATCTGCACACAGTATTCCAGATGTGGCCTCACATACGCTTTATGAAAAGGTTACCACACATCCGGTCTCCTTGACGCGAACGTTTTCCTCAACATATACAGCGTTGTGTTTCTTTTTGGACCGACTCTAGGCACTGTTTGAAAACTTTGAAGTTCTTTCTAACGAACATTTCCAGGTCCTCCATTATCTCTACCATCCTCAGCTCCCCCCACTCCCCAGCAGGACTGTTGTATGGATGAACTCTGCGACTACCCGGAGAAATTTCCTTACAGCCACCTCATCCAGTTGACCCCAGTGAATTACGTGGAAGATTTTCGGAAGCATGTGGAGAATCTTCGCTCAATGCCCTCGCGGAAACATGCATGACCCAGTCGTACTCTCCGCGCAAATGCAGGAACACCTCTGTTGGTGGAGAGGTGCAATAAGGGAAACGTTCCGCCCGCGTTCATGCCCAAATGTGGATGCCGTGGTCGCAAAGCAGTGGCCATTCCATATAATTTATCTACGCTATGTGCAAACATATTGCTATTACTCACAAACAGATGGATGTGCATCGTTGTGGTGTGTGTATAGCCGACTTGGTAAGCGGAAACGTCGAATATTCGGTAGGTGTTATCCCGTGTGGTTCTGAAATTCAACGCCTTCCTCAACCGAGTCCTGAAGAGCAGCCGTTAGCAAAGCAGAAAAATGTAAACCAAATAGGGCTGAGATAAGGGCACAACCTGGTTTAACGCCAGCGACGATATCAAAATAATTACAGGTGAATCCACATGACTGTACATTTGCTTCTCTGTCCTCGTGAAACATTCTCATCGAACTGAACAACTTGCTTTCAAATCAAAACTCATCAAGCAACTTCCACAACGTCTCACGCTTAACGGAATCAAAAGACTTGGCGAAGTCCACGGAATGGGCATACGGAGGCTGGTTGCCTTCCCCGAAACTCTTTCGAATCTACTAGGCAGTAGACAACAGGTGGACAGCACTGCAACTCACCCGAAGTCCACACTGCAGCTGAGGAAGATTGATTTCTGAAACGTCCGCAGCCGGTCAGTTTACAAAGATGCTTGGAAACATTTTGTAGTCGCAGCTCATCAGACTGATGCGCCCATGTCTGTGAGTGCATTACCTGCTACCCCTAACGTCAAGCAGAGATACGATAAAGGCACCATTGGATTCTCGAAGCGTTACTTCCTGCCCCAAGATGGAGTTACCCAGATGAAGCAAAGCATGTTCCAAGTCCTGCCCGGCATCTCTCGGCATTTCATCTGGCAATCCATCCACACCTGCAGACCTTCAGTTGGGATTCCGTTGTCTTTCTACGCCTTCGTCGAACCCAGATCAGGAACAAATGAAGCTTTGGTGGTTTGTTATGGTAGGCCGATCACAGTCGCCTAACCATTGGAAGCAGGATGAATTAATATGCCACCAAAGTGTTCGCGACAGATTCTCATTTTGTCCTCTGGCTGGATGAACCAGAAACTGATGTTCAGCCCAATCCCTGCTTTGACAGACTGAACAGACGGATCGAAAGGCACCCTAAGCAGACTGTAGAACTGCTTGCGTTGTATGTGTTCGGCGTAGCGTTGGATTCGCCCACCTAACTTCCTCTGCCTGGCGTCTTTTATCCCGCGAAAAAGATCGGTGTGACGGCCGCCCGTACTCCAGAATATCGCTCTTTGGGTTCTGTTATCGGAATCCATCGTGGAATCGGCGGACGCAGACCTCCTGACCCGCGTTGTTATTGTCGAAACAATCCGGACGTCACGATGGCTGCCACCGCGATTTCCTCCATCAACTGCTGCCACATACCCCCTCGGGGAAAAGGTACAACAACGTCTTGCGAACGAGCCTCAACTGCAGGCTTGAGAGCAATATTTGTGTCGAAGTTCTCCAGTCGTTTGGCATCCACTTGCTGCTGTTGTCCGGAAGATCTACAACAAACCGGCCCGCGAACATGGGCAAGCAATTTGGCTTTAACCAGCCTAGGTTTGTGGCACATTCAGACCGGTGTATCACTGGCGTGATATGCACTCCATTAATGTCGCCCTGTTGCACAAACAGGTGACCGAGCCATTTGTGAGGATCGTTTCGCGGGTGAGTGTCCGTCATGGTGCTCCCCACATCCAGAAGAAATAAGGTGTTGAAGACGGTCCATCCTGCGCGATGGCCGATGTAACGTGTTATTCGAATTATACTATACTGGCTTGCTTTAAATGGATTGGATTACCTTCAGGACGTCCAGATCTAGACAGAAGAACGAGTATGACCCCCAGTGGAAGCCTCAGGTTGAAAAACCTATATCTCAAGTTAGCATGTAACGCACAAACGCGACAACGTCGACATCCAAAGCCAACGAATAGACTAAAATAGCTACAAACAGATTTGAGAGCCGCACACTCTTGTAGACAACACACCCATAGAATACCAGCGCTACTGCACAGATCAACAACTCACACACACAAAACCTGACCAGGCGGGTACAGACATCAAACCAAACAAAACTAAAAATCCACTGACATTATCGATGACCAGCGTAAATGAATTTTCTCTGGCTATCCTTTTTGACCATACTGAATTGGCTGGAAATGCAAGAACCGAAACCCTATTTAACACAATATGCCAGATCAAAACAGCACGCAAAACTAACCATCAGACCAGGGTTGCAGAAGAAGTTGAGCAAGAAATCTGTACCCATCTGCTACAAACATACTACTGCCTGCTTTCAGACAGAGCCACACACAAACTCACATACGCATGAGTAGTGGAAGCCACGTTATGTCTGAATTAGATAGGGGAACGTTGGATCCCAGGCCCGGTTAAGCTTGTGCCCAAATACGTAGACGGTTGTTATTTCTAGGGCGTGCGCAGGGAGTTTGTTTCGCGCGTTCACCACACTTATGAAATAAAAGCGGAACATGGACCTCCAACCTTGACGTCGGTTTGTAGATCATATTATAATGCTCCTTCAGATGGGGGCCCCAATCGGTCAAACGAAAGAATTATATCAACAATGACACTCAACTCAACGGATCCGTGAGAAACACGCTCAAATGAGCGGGAGCAATGCACATAAGAGCCTGAAGGTTGTCAACGTTGTTTGTCCACGAACTATTGACGTCCTCTATGAAAACCGTTGGATTCCAAATGATTCTGTAAGCTTCCAGTATCAATTTTTACGGTAGATTCCGTGGAAAGTTGCACTTTGTGTGCCTGTTTTACCAATTGAAAACATTTAAACGAAAAATAAATCGTCATGGTCACTCTTTCCGAATGGTGCCGCTGGCAACACGTTGGTGACGTCACTGCTGTGACGAGTTATGATTAAGTCCAGCGTTGAGTCTATCTGACCAGGTCGGGATCTCGTGGCCACTCCAACATGTTGTGTTAATGTGAACTTGTTAGCAGGTTAGGCAATTTGTAATCAAAACCCCTACCACTAACAGATCCCAACCGCCGGTTGATTTTAGGAGCATTAAAATCCCTGAAACGTAGGCGCGATAGTTTGATTGGTGAACCGACTGAAATGATTTCAGTGAAAGTTCGCCTTCCTCTGGTTTTGCACCCGGACTTCGATAAACCCCGAACACCATCAATGGGGTTGACATGGAGAAGGCTGACGGTTTGAATACTCACGCAACTGCAGTTACAGTTCACGGGTGACTGCCTTATAGAATTTTGATCAATAATAGGCAACCGCCTCCAACGGCATTGTCACGGTCACTGCGATACCATTGGAACCCACGCGCCCAATCCCCCAAATCTATTTCTTCTTTGAGCCATGTTTCTGTGAGCAAACAAATATCTACGGAGTGAATCGCTGTTTGCAGCTCGTCTCTCTTATTCAGCAGGCTGCATACATTCGCCAGCATGCATTTTAGCTCCGGCGATCTGGCCTTCTGACTACTCCGCAGACTGGTAACATTTAATCCCTCGGAGGAAACCTCCGAGGGATAGGTTCGTTTCTTGGATATGAGGATATAAATCAGACTGATATAAACCATTCTTTTCATCGGTGGTTGGCTCTCCTAAACTGTTGCATCGTCGTCTTGTTCCCTTGGAGCCGTGATTTGCTTCCTGACCCTGGTTTGTGCCGAGACGTTCGCTTTCGATTTCTGATGCAGCTGACATCGCCACATATGGGTCGGATGCGTGATGCTTGTCTATGGTTTCGGTAACTTTTATGCCTGGCATCCTCTGACTATCGTGTCAGCTTTAGTTAGTACCAGATCTCGAATGTTGCGGTCTCTAAATTCGACTAGGAGCGGTCTGGGACGGTTCGTTTGTGTGTTGGTTACAGTCCACTTACCGAAGTCTGTGCGTTCGGCGCCATTTTGTCGCTGCGGGTAGTTCAATGTTTCGCGAAACATTTAAATTAATTGTCCTTCCGTTGATCTTCTGTGGTTAGGATCCTGCATGACCGGTCCGGGAGCGTGGATAATTATGTCCCTGTCATTTTTTTAGGATAGCCTCGTAGGAAATTTGTAGTTGTATAACGTCATTAATATGCTTTGTAGAGTAGGCGTGACGTAACGTCGATGGGCTGATGTTGCACTATCCGTATGAGCACCGAATCAACGTTAGTCGGGCTACTGGGACTTAGGTGCACGCGATAATTTGGGGCGTCCTGTAATCTTCCTTCATTTGCCCACTTGGCGTCAAAATTATTGGTTTCCAAGGTCCTGTAGCTTTACTTGTAGTTGGCTTTTGTGATCCCTGAGCAGCCTCATTGCCCTTTTGGGGTTTTGGGGAGACCAAGGTGTGGTTCTTGGGGCGTATCACCGTTGACGTAAGTGGAGTTGAGCGCACAAGTGGGCTTCCTCCCAGGTGTGGGACGTGCAGGCTGGTTGTAGGAGGTCTTTGGAGTGCGCCCACCTTTCCTCGAGGTTCCGTGTTGTTTAGTCACAGTTTTTGCAGGAGCAGAATTCCGAGTTTGGTTGGTGGTTTGGCTTGGGGAACGGGTACAGGAATTCGAGCTGTGTGAAACACTTATTACGGATTCCGATCTGTCTGAAAGACTGAGCGACTTTCTTCCTCTAGTCTTGCATTCTACACAGACCCAGCACAGGTCAGAATATTTGCCGTGCAGTTTATATAGCTCTGTGCTTATGCATGCACATGATTGATGACACCATCTATCGCATATGTCACACCGAATCCCGGCCACCAACGTTTTGCCACACTGCTTGTTAAGGCAAGGATAAGAGAGTCGGGATATATTATCGGCAGAGGTTTTTCTGGCTTGAATGACTTGACTTATAATCAGTTGATCTGAAAGAAATTGAAAACAACAGTAATTCGTTGGTAAGGTGCTTACACATTTTAACAACCAAATGCGAGGTACTTATAGACGAGGAATTTGAAAATGAGAGCAGCAAGTAGTATTCACATTTGACTCGACTGCTTGGTACGAGATTGTGAGAGTTCAGACGTTGTGGACAGTGTTTTCGTGCAACAGATACACACAGGGAATCAAGAATGAAATGTAAATTACATAGGAGAATGTGAAGTGATCATGTGAACCAAGACTGATATATGAATATGGGAATTTTCGAAAAATTATGATGGGAAATTGATGATTTTGTGTCAGTTGATAAAATATGTCGTCAGTAAACAGATGTTATGAGATAGAAAGGAAGAAAATCGACTGACAACGTTCTCCAACATGTGATTTCCACCGAATTCTGACATCGATCTTGTAGAGGACTGGAACGTTTCTGTCTAGAACCGTGCCTAATCTCCACAATGATTAAACCAGAAAACCGAAATAATGGACGACGACGTTTATTGCAAGTGGACTGGGAAAGCGAGATATGAGCTGTAACGTGCGGTCGAAACCAGCAAGCGCGCACAAGTTGAATTTGAATTGTGTGACGGGACGTGCTGCTGTGTTGTTGACGCCGTTTTAGTTTCCGTTTGTGTAAGTCGTGTGCATGGCTTACTGGGCCTTTGGCTCATGCTTTGTCTGTATTGTTTCCTTTTACAGGATTGTTGTTGGAACCCCTCCTTCGGAAGAACGCTGTCCCCCGGTGTCTCCACGTTGCCCCAAAATCGGTCCGTAAGTGCGACGGACAATCAGAACAGAAGCGGCTGGCTTGCATGTTACAAAGCGAAGCACGACTATCCAGTAGCAAGCGACCGGAAATTGTTGTTATTATTGTCATGACCTTGGACGGTCGAACAAACGAGAAAAATGCAGACATGCATACAAACAATCGCAATAATGCCAACAGTCGAAATAAATAGCAAGATAGTTGGAATACGTGGCAAACCAAGAGTGTCTCTACAGATGTCCCCCCTAGAAGGCTTCAAGCTTGAAAGCCTTCGACAGAAACAAAAGAAAACTGAGTTAGAGACACAGAAGTTACCGTGGGGTGAGTGGGGGGCAGGGGTATTCCAGAACAGCTACGTATGCCACGTTGAAGAAGGTTGGTGACGATGAAGAGGGGTCAGTCCGCTTGCAATATCCGGAATCGTCCATGCGTCCCTAAGGTGGTGCTGTCGGAGCGGGCTACCCAACCCACCAAAACTCAAGGAGAAAAAGATGGGAGGTAGGCTTTCCCCACTGCTGCAACGACAGACGGGAGTGTGCTCTCCCCCACCGTGACCTGCGCGCGACCTATAATGTAGAAAGAAAATGAGTACCTGGCGAGCAAAAATTATATACAGGCTCACCATTGTAACCTTCCAGTGGCTGTTGAACTGCACGTTATGTTGCGCAAAATGTTTTTATCGTCTCTGGTTTTTGTGATTCCTTGTGGTTGATGAATTGAGAAGGTTGCTGGGAACAAACTACGTGTAGTAAACAACTTCAACAAAACGTGCTGGGAAATGAACGCGACGTCCTGATCGCGTGTGGCGCGGGGCAGGTGGTGTAGGAGGTGTCCGGCGAAGGGGACGGTGTAGGGACGAGGGCTGCCACAGATGGCTGCGGGAAGCTCGGGCAATGTCGTCGTCGACATAGGCGACTTTGAGGCGATCGACGGAAACGGTGTCATGACGACCATGACGGTCGATCGTGAAATGCTTTGATGCTCGTCGAAGCACTCTGAAGGGGCCCGAGTAAGGTGGTTGAAGCGGCTTGCGTACATCGTCGCACCGAACGAGTACATATGAACAGGTGGCCAAATCCTTGTGCATTTGCACTGGCCTATTTTGTTCACGGGGAGGTGTGGGTTGTATTTGCCGCATATATCGGGATAATGTAGAAGCAAAGGTCGAAGGAAGAGAAGACGTTAATGGAGGGGGCGAAACAAATTCACCAGGCAGACGCAATGTGCAACCATGAACCAAGTCCACCGACGTGCACTGGAGATAAGCCTTCAGTGTGCTTCGATCCTCAGAAATACGAAAGGAAGGACCTTCACTCCATGCCGGATTAGTGGCAGGCACAAAGCGAAACTTTAAGCTGTCTATGGAAGCGTTCCATTCGGGAACGGTTGGTATGCCGTGGTATGAATGCGTCGGCATCCAAGAAAGTTCGTCATAGCTTCGAATGTTGAGCATTCGAAATGTGAACCGCGGTCCGTCGTAATGGTTGTAGGGCATCCGTAGTTGGCCACCCAACGTTCCAAGAAAGCGTTGCACGACAGCCTCAGAGGAGCAATTCTTCAGTGGGATGGCATCCGGCCATCTTGAAAATCGGTCGACACAGGTTAAAATGTAAACGTAGCCACGTGAAGGCGGCAAGGGTCCAACTAAATCTAAGTGGACGTGCGAAAACCTGGCATCTGGAAGACCGAATGAGGAGATTGGGCTTCGTGTGTGTTTATGCACCTTGGAACGTTGGCACTGTAGGCAAGCGCGTGCCCAACTACGAACGTCTGAGTTAACCTTAGGCCAGACAAACCGATCCGTTACCAACTTAACGGTGGCGCGAATACCAGGGTGCGAGAGGTTGTGAAGCTGATTGAAGACAGCACGCCGGTAAGCTAGTGGCACTACAGGTCTCGGAATACCTGTAGTCATATCGCAAAGGATGGTTCCGTCTGCATCAGGCAGCGGAATGGCGCGTAGCTTCAAGGAGCAACGTTGTAAAGAAGTTTGGAAATCAGGCTCTCGCACCTGGGCCGCAGCCAAATCACTAAGGTCAACGGGGTGTCGTGGATGCGTGAAAGAGCGTCAGCGACAGGGTTAAGGGCACCTGAAACATGCCGTATGTCGCAGGTAAACTGCGAAACATAGTCCAGGTGTCTGATCTCCCTGGGGGAGTACCTGTCTGATGAAGATCCAAGTGCGTATACTGAAGGCTCATGGTCCGTGAACACGATGAGAGGACAATCTTCCAATGCATGGCGGAAGTGGCGGATACCTAGGTAAATAGTGAATAATTCTCTTCCAAACGTGCTATACCGAGATTCGGCAGGTAACAAGCGTTTGGAGAAGAAACCTAGGGGTTGCCATTGGTCGTTCACAAGCTGTTGTAGTACGGCACCGACGGCTACATCCGAGGCATCAGTAAAGAGGGAAAGTGGGGCCTGAGGGTCTGGGTGGGCTGAGAAAAGCAACATTGGACGGTCGAACAAACGAGAATCATGCGGATATGCATATAAACAACCGCAGTAATGCGAACAATGGAAAACAAAAGTGTCTTTACAGTCTGCTTTTCACGGCTGATATATAGGCTGAAACAGATGGTTAAGAACACAGATTATTAGACGGTATACTGGAATGTCTTAGGGTGGAGAAAGAAACACGAAGGGCAACGCGAGATTTTCATACAAAGTGAGATATGCAGATGGAAAAGTTTTTTACGTTTTGGTCTTTCTCAACAGTTTCGGCTTGCGCAGCTTTTGCATAGCGATCAAGAGGCACAGAGCTGCCTACCAGTAAGAATGATGTAAGGACGTACCAGGATGATCGGATTATTACGGACAGGCGTATGATATGGGTACCTGTAGGTGTTGTCTGTAAACATGTTTTCTTGCCCACGTGTACGATTTAGGCATAACTATGTACAAGACTTATTCTGCCACAGTCATCAATAAGCTTCGAGCTCTGGGCCACCACCTCTGATAGTAAGGTCAATAGCTTTTACTAATTCGGAGGGAACGCGGCGTAGTATAAAGTGTACCAGGGGGTTCTCGTTCAGATGTTATCAGGTCCATTTTCAAAGATAACCATGGTTTGAAAATGAACATGACGTTCGTTAATGTCAGAAAAACTTCTAAGGTCTGTATAAAACGATTTTTATTCTTACTGGCTCTAATTGCACCTGGGAGTTTGCTCCAACTGTAGCAATATTTCAACAGAAATCATTTGGACCCAGTTTTTCTGAGCTGTGAAAGCCGTCAGAGTGAAACGCTTGCTTCCGAGGCCCTACTCTGAGGCATGTTGCAGGGGCATCGCGAAGTTAACGGTCTAAGCAACATTTATTTTAATCAACTAACGATGAACAATATTACAAAAAACCTTTCTACCAGCACTATATGTCCACTAGTAAAGACAAAAATATTATATCACGAGGTGTTAGCATTTCCTTTAACATTTTCCGTCACGAACATAAAACATTAAAACGTAGTTTTGTACATCTATGTATTTACGCTCGCGACAGTGCAGATGAAACGAGTTGTCAACATCTCGCAGTATATCCGCTGTAATTATTCCTCAACTGAATCAAAGAATTCAGTGTTTCGAATTATGTACCATATTATTGGTCACAGTGAACACGGGTATTTTACATTGCCAGATTCACTAGCGGAAACGTGTCGTAATGTTGATTCAATGAACAATCCAAGCGAGAAAATATTCTACGACTCTTCCGCACTAAAAAATCCACGATGAATAAGCACTTGTTTCCAGTACCTTACGTTAACGCGGATCAGATGATGGAATGAGAGGCCGAAGAATCTACAAACTTTATTTATTGATTTACTCACCGTTTACAAGCTGACTTCAGCGCAACAAGTAAAAGGCGCTAGGGAGTTGGACGTGAACGAACCTTGTTGGAACTAGTCCAACAGAATAATACCCAGTCTGTACTCACTATCGAAAACCAATCGACAATGAAAAACAAGGACTCAGCGCGTTGACCCTCGTGTATTAGTATCGACCCTGGAAAATAGAGTGTACAGAGAAAGCACATCAAGCTAGCGAGGCACGGAGCGAGTTGTGTTTTTAGCCCCGGGACGGATATTACAAAAGGATGGCTTGACTAAAACAAAAGTAGGTAAAAAAACCAAAATCATCAAAAGTGTACAAGTGAATGCGACTATCAAAAATATCATTTATTATAGTCGCTACACTTTCAAGCACAACCGCACGACAGCTGCCAGAGAAGGACGAATGTCGACGGAAACTCCAGTCGACCTTCAGAATTCAAACAAGCGTCAAAACCGTTGGGCGGCGTCCTCAGCAGCGATGGCTGAAACATTGTTATCCTAGTGAATGTAGCCTATAGTAGTAGAGATGGCGCGGATTCATTATACAGCCACGACTAAACTGCGATACCTACGCCAACACACTAACTTTGATGTTAGTGGTTTGTAGTAAATTTACATTCACAAGATAATGTGAACAGGCACGGTGGTACTGGTAAGGCAACTCTCACGTCGCAGGGAGTTTAGGATTTTGGGGACGTCGAAGGTGATCTCACACATACTTCACAAAATATTCGATTTTCGAACAGTTTCAAGCCGTTAATCACGGTTTGTCTAGCTATCGATACATCAGTCAGTCAGAATGCGCGGTTTTCTGTCTTTCATCATACGAACGGCTTCAGTTACGTTTTTCCAAACGATTTACATTAAAAAATGGCCAAATCCTTTAATATCCAATTTTTGTTATTTTGAAGGCAATTTTTCTGACAACTTTGATTATCATTTAAGGTTTAACTTTCGAGTTATTAGTTGTATGCAGCTTGATAGAGGGCAAAAATTTATAAATCTATGGAAGATTGTGAATTTTAAGCGTTCTCTGAACTCGGTTACGTCTTGCATATGTAGACACAGCGGAGTTTGCTTTTCCAGGGTGGTTCTAAAATATGTATCCCGGTCTTGAGCCCGGTCCGTAGGCAAGCTACCAGATTCATTGACAATTTAACAAATGCAATCGCCTCATCTTACAAACGGAATGAAAATACACTTCTTCCAAGCTGAAACAAGCCTGTGTTCAGCAAGTCTTTCTATGGCATTACTGTCTCTCCATGATACACGACGTATAAAATCCGTTCAGATAATTCGCACTTCTTGGGACGACTGCCTGAACTACTTTCACAGCGAAGATATTCCGACATCTGCGGCAGTCTCTGACACGCTTCTGTTGATGGTTGAATATCCCAACACACGCATAACAGTGTAGGAAGAAACCGCCACCCATACGAACGAACATCTGTACGAAGCCCTGTCTTCAACAAAATAACATTACGCTCGCAGGCGGACTTGAATTGCTTCCCTATACAAGCGTCCTCAAGATTTACGCATCAGACAGATTTGTATTCTACGTTAACATAACCCCAACAAACGTTTTTTTCTCGTCAGTCCGCTGCTTACCTAATTCTGATACCGGAATGCACCCATATTGGCCTGTTAATATCAGCTAGGTCATGCTAATAACCAAGTTATTGTGACGTGAAGTTAGAAGATGATACAGAAGTTGTAATCAAAGATAAATTGCGGAACAAGTGATAAGCGCCTATGCAGAGTATTCTTTCCTCATTACGTGGCTGTCCGTTGGTGCAACACCTTCGTGCACGACGTTGCCGTAACCAGGACCCCAGACCAAACCCGTGCTCAGCCAACTAGCTTCGGCAGAAAGGCAATTTACCACGGTCATCCCCAGACTGGGAGTCCATGAATATTTTCGTTCCTAGCTGAACCCATTAGGTAGAGGTAGCAAGGATGAGTATCTGGCCGGCAGTCGTCCTACGTATGAATCGAAGTAACTTCTCACATGTGAGCAGGATGACTGACAGACTGAGCAACGTATGGAATATGTGTAACTTTGTCATTATCATTAGTGTGGATGGGCACACGTCCTGCTAATTCAGGAAGAAAACACCACATTACTAGTAGCAACCCTGGTTGTATTTGATATCATCCTTATAACTACTGTCTACACTTAATGAGTTTAAACAAAGAAGAAGCCAGCCATGGAATGCCCAGATGTGGATGAACACGATGAATCGTTGGGAACATCACGTTGAATTGGGCCAAACTTGGGGACATGCAAACAGCATTCTATTCACCCCAACATCAACAAATTTTCCCCGCAAATCCAGCAGCAGTCTGCAAGCGAGTGCTCACGAAAGGGATAATCCTAAGATACTAATCGCTTTATGAAGTCATTCCGCTCACTCCCATCCGTCATGCACTTACGACTCGTGAAAACAAACACAATTCTCAAACAACGTTCCAAAGGGTCTACCGGAAATGAATCGCCCCTAAAGTTCTTCATCAAGCTGTGCGCGAAAGGTTGCAGTAAAATTGTCATATCCCATGAACTTTACATTCACCTTTCCACACTAACCTATTATGACATTTCCGATCGTAGTTCCATCTGAACAGTAAATGGTTCATCAATCTTCAGCAGTTACGTTAGTGACTGCATTGTGCATCCAAACTCTTGCTTCCGTGTGACTTAGGGAGTCTGCTTTTGATTTGAATACCGCTTTATGCAGGTTATCCGCTCCAAGGTGTTAGATGATTTGTTGTGAATGTGCGGATAACACGATGACCGTATATCGGGCACTAACAAATTATCATTTATAACCGCATTAACGACCATTCATCAAGCCTGAGGGAGCTATCATACACGAACGCTCGCACAAATGCATTTGTGAATAATTCCCGCGTTGTCCATTCTTCTCGAGTGATTGCTCCAAAAAAACGTGAGTTAGTCACGACAAATACGTATGATAGCAATGTACTACGACAAAAACGCAAGTAAACACGAACCAAGTTAACTAGGCTGGAAACAAATGTCCGAATATGAAATTCGCAGTCGTTTGTGCGTGACGTTCTCTCTGTACTGAAAATTGCCAAGGTCAAATTGTCACAATTGGAGAGGAGTTTCTTTCTGTTCAAGATTTTGTTTCATTTCCATAAGCACGGAACAAAGAATAAGTATACTCTGGGGGACATGTTTTCTTTCCCGCGTCTCCGGTGCACGTGCACACGTTCTCAAGTTACACATGATTGCTCATAGTATTGTCGGCTTTGCGTAGATTACAAACATCCCGACGGTGACTGCACCGTTGTAATTTGCCTGAATTCATACAAACACCTGGTGCCAGGCTTATGCGACATAGCTGCTGAAATTTCCGCCGCATTTTGACCAACAGCATGTTTGATGGCATTGCTGTAGGTTTTTAATTTAGTCAAGTTTGTACAATGTCACGTAACCTGGTTTATAATCAACAGATTAGAATGTTCAGCGTAAACCAACAAGATGAAGTCGCTTGCAACCATATTTTGTTGGTGGCCGGAATTAGACCGAGATATTGAACACACTGCCGAAAATCGTGCCAAGCGTATACATAAGATTCGTACGAAGCAATCACGATAACTTCCGTGACCTGTTATGTTTGGAAACAGTTCAAAGAGTTCACGCTGACTACTGTGGTCCTTTCTGGGGAAATACTATGCCCTAGTGATTATTGATGCTTACTGTAGATGGCCTGAAGTTTTTCTCACTTCATCACCGAGTGCAGACTTCACAGAACATGCTTTCTGTCGCAAAGTTGTACCTGCTGCTTTGGTCACCGACAATGGTACTCACTTCACTGCCAAGTCTTTGGAGGAATGGATTAAAGGACTTGGGTGTCGCATTTGTTCACTGTTCCGCAACAGCCATAGTCCAACTTACCTGCAGAAATATTTGCCCACACACTGAAGCCTGCCATTGGTTCTTCAACACGGAACTCATTTGTGGAACTTGATCGAGGAATCGGCAATTATCCGTTTCGAGGGATTCGGCTTGAAGGTCGTTCAAAAGGGAAAACGGTCATTTTGGCGCGAATCCTCGTTTTTTAAATATTTTTGAAAATTTTAAAATCGGAATTTCGGGCAAAGTACTTACAATGCATCAATTTTAAATAAACAGCGGTACTGCAAATATTGAAATACATCGATCAAGTGCCAAAAGTACTGGTTTGGTGATGAAAAATTTCCACCATTTTTGCGAAAATCACCCGTTATTGGCGTTAGGTCACTTTTCAAGTCTTGTAAATGCACTTATTGCAATGTTCCAGATGGAATACGTCATTCTATAGCCTGAGAGTGCTTCATTCTGTGTGGTTTCGAAGATATGGTCGAAATGGAAATATACGACCACACAATGTTGGCATTGCATTTCAACAAGAACACTAACACATTTGATGATGAAACATGTATGACAACGTTTCCAGCTTCCTTGTCTATACGATATTTGTACTGTTTCTCCTTGTGTGGAATATTTCAGATAGATACTGGTCGACGAAATGTTGCCCTTGGAAATGGCGCTGCTTCTTGGA
>LOND01002611.1:0-11918 GCA_014220965.1 Paragonimus kellicotti
ACGCGCGCGCAGTTTGCCAGCGTTGGCGAATTATCCCAAATCACCGGATTTGTTTGCATGTGAGTGAATGTCTCACAATGGTCGTGGGGGGACACTCTTCGCACATCACAAATTCTCTTCAACAATCTCATCCTTACAGATGCAGACAGGCGGTGGTTATTTAAAAGATGGGACGCTCCATAACTGTGGTGGTCCATTGCTACACTAATGTCGTTAGGTTACTAACGTGAACGGTAATCAGATAACTACTTATTGTGATGGATTACCAAATCGGAGAGGTCAGTATTCACACTCGATGGAATACCTGGACGTGGAAATAAAGTATGTTGAAAAGTTCAAAGCGATCGGCTCGCGGACAACACAAGGCGACAGGACTAACCGATGCTTAAATCGAACCAACGGACGAGGCATGATAGACAAAATGTGATTAATGACAAAATCGGAGGCGCGATTATCTCAACACTCGAGGGGATACCACAACACGGCGGCAAGATATGTCCAAAGCCTACAGCGAGTTAAATTACGGACAACACGGGCGATCGGACTAACTAACGTGCAAGGAAATGGGAAAAACGGACGAGGGATGAGAGGTAAAACAACTTTTGACAGAAGGGGGCAGTGACACAAAAGCACCAGGCCGAAGTGCACACGATTTGAGTGAAAACCGGTGTGTTGTGGGCCGGAATTCCGGTTCATAAACACGAGCACGCGCGTGGCGTGGGAACGAGCGGGCTTGGACAGTATAGATCGTGCTTTATTGAACGACATTGTCATACATTAGGTTCTAGAATGTCGAAAAGCACAGACGTTAGATTCTTTCGGACATCTCAAAACCGGAAATTGCATCCAATGCAACGAACGATTAGCAGCCATGCCGCGTGGCTCTGTTAATTTTGCTTCTCAGGATTAAACAAGGTCTAGGCTGAACAGACCGAACTTTTCAAGAGCAGGCAAAGCATACAAAAAGCCATCATTTATTCCTACATGTAGCGATTATCGCGAGAACCTTGTTTGAATAACCAGATGGAAATATGCTCAAAGATGACCTCAGCAACATAACTTATAGAAGACTGTCCCCAGGGAGTTGGTGCGCTCTGGTGCGACCGGATGACAAATGGCAAACTCGGTTTGTTGGCTTCGTTGGTGACCAGTCTGAGGAACAGGGAAACCCATGACTCTAGCGTGTGGAACGATAAATGTGCTTGGCAGAGCAAGAAGGGCCTACACTCACAGACATTTGAACATACGGCAGCGATGAAACGTATTGCAATGAATTAAGGTCTTCAGACTTAACACCGTATGTGACATTGGCTGCCATGTGACGCACACACAGGTAACACGTAGACTAGATAGAGTCAACAGCAGTCAAGAGCATCAGGGCTCTAATTCGTAACAGTATGATCGGAAGACGGGCACCGTTACGACTGAGACATCGCGAGCTCCTTCTGAAGTACATCCTCAATTCTGGAGGAGGACAATGTAGACAGAACAGCTCAGGAATACATCTCTCCGGGCTTGCGCTCCCAAAAATTCATTTTCCCAAGTCGCGGTAATCAATGGCCGCAACAGATAAATGTGCAACAAAAACAGTGAGACGGGACACAGGTGGTAACGTGTAAAATAAATTACTTTTTAGACTGGCACTTGAGTTTGTCCGAACATGAACGAATTGTCAGGTAAGCGAAAGAGTCAATCAATAACAAGTGTCACCAAATTCTGGCGAGTAGTCTGTAAGCAGTCAGTTTGAAACAGACTAGATTAAACATACAGCTTCAGTTTAATGAAACGTGCGAACGAGGCGTTACTGATTGAACGACGTGATGAAAACTGCGGCACGTTTGCCTGCCTGTCTGGTAGGCACAGGCCAAGACCAGCAGTGGGTGTGCGCGCACTTGGCCTTGCCTTAAACATGGCCACACAAATCAGCGGTTCGCAGATGCTGTCATTGCGATCCAAACTTACGTCTCGACGAGGCCTCACAAAAAATTCAAGGCCAAACAAATTGGCTAGGTCGTTACGACCAGCGTGGACGAAACCAGACAACCAGACCAATAAAACCACCCGGGGAGCGTCCGACTGCCAATGCCAGTGATCGATTGGGGTCACGGCGCTAACACTCCCTGTCGGCCAGTTGTCTAGTTTGGTCACGAATGTATGCGTGGGCGTGTTGGACGGGAAACAAATGTCAAGCCAGGGATAGGAATGTGACCGACAACCGCATCCTGGCCGCATGGCCAGCCGATCGATGAACCTAGCGCAGGAATGGCCTGCTTCAGCCCGGGGAATTAGCGCGAGTGGATGGACATAATAGGAACGACCGCTCGGTTTTTAAGCAGAGGCGATAGGATTAGACAAACAAATCTAAAGCTGACTAGAAATTGATTAATAGGAAGTCGGTCGATACTTCAGAGCACTATTAGTAAATACGTGCGCAACTGGACAAACATGAGAGTCGAGTGAGAAAAAAACCAGCCCGTCATTTTTTATTTTAAAAGTTTATGAGAGGAGAAAGGAGTGGGACTCAGTGCTTAAAAGTTCAATCAGTTTTGAAATTGCTGTTCAAGCGAAAGTTGAAGGGTATGTGCTAAGGGATGATAAAACATTAATCTGATAAAGCGCAGCACACTGCAACCTGGTTTAATGAACAACGTTATCGGAAGGTGATGTAAATCTGATAATTCGGTTAACACGAGAAAACTATAGCGACAGCCGAAAAGTGGGAGTTAACAACGTTCTACGACAAATCAACGTATCTGAATTTTCTAATAGTTTATGCAACATAATATGACACGTCTAACCAACTACATTCGAGTCAGCAATAATGAGGTCTTCTAGATGGATATAACAAGTCATTTTGGTACACTGTCACATACACTGCCAAGAGAGCAAAACCAAACACAGACTTTATAGGGAGGCTGTGAATGAGAAAACATTGCAACAAAACAGAATATGATCAATCAAACGAATATGCGTGTGACTCACATTCATTCATTCACTCAGCATGGCCAACAAGAACACTTACCTAGCTAAACACAGCTGCGCGTTAGGATATACTGTTCCTGGACCGGTGGGACTCCATTTGATTGTGTAGATTTCTTTCGTGTGTCCCTTCAAGTCATGCACACAATGTTCGTGGTGCATGTCCCACACTTTCAGTGTCATATCGTCCGAACACGAAGCGAGGAGGTGACCATTCGGATCCCACTTGATGGCATTTACTTCGTTCTGATATGATGAACAAAATGCGCACAAATCAGTTGGTGCTCAAGTTGTCCTCTTGGATAATCACGAACAAAATGACCAGAACGGGTAATTAGCGACTTACTTCGTGACCTTTAAATGTTTTCACCGGAGAAGTCTGCCCCAACTCGCAGACATGGATATTGGTATCGGTCGAACAAGAAGCGAATGCTGTAAGAGACTGCCAGTCGACGTCCAGAGTAGGGGCTATAGAAAATAACATTAAATCGAACACAATCTTGTAGTTAACAACCCACTCAACTGAACGATCGTCCATCTAAACTTGTGCAGTTGGAGTTATCGATACTGGAAAAAGCAAGGTGACGTCAAAAAGAGAAATGAAGAGTTGGTTAAATCCTGCGCATCAATATCTGAACAGCAACTATTAGATTAGGGTTGAAGTTGAACAATCATGATCACATTCCCAATCGTAGCAACACTAAAGCCAAATAATATGGTTATGTGGGCTGTCAGGGAATCCAGCCCCAGGGAGAACGATTCAGAATCTCAGCTAAAGATGACGGTAGAACGATGAGCTAGAAGAAGGATCCATTCCTTCCTAATTTAACCTTCAATCCAGAAACTGGCAAGGCTTCCGTTTGTCAGACCATTAATCATTAGTCAGCCTGACATCAATAAGTCTTTCAATGTTACCCTAACATTTCCAAACTTAGCGCAGCAGATCATCACGGTAAGCAGGCGTGTACGTCACATAAAGATCTAGTCCGCTGTACACAGTGGCAGTTAAGCATCAGTGTGAACCACTGATGTATTGCTGTCTATGATGATGACGATGATTGCCAGGCTGAGATTCGTCACATTTGAACTAAATATCTGCAAGCACTTCGAGGGAGACCTGATTCATGTCAGTACAAAAAAGGGACAATATGCTTGGAGAAATTGCAAAAGTCCGGCACATGCAGAGGTTCCTTGAACGAATTTATGGGGATCTGCTTACAAATTATATTCCAATCATCGACTCAAATGAAAATACTCCGCTGTCCACGGACAAGCAAGTAGAAAAAGTAGAGATGTAACGAACAGCAATTCAAAATTCAGATAATCAGATTAAGTTAAAACGCCAACACTCAGTGGCAGTACTTAGTAATGTGGTAGCCACGATCATAATCGAAAACCCTGATGGCCGACTAGCGTAACCGCGTTGAACTGGAAATTTGTCCATAGTTTTGGCAAAAATGACAAGAACATTGACGACACGGCAAACAGCAAGAATAGTGCAAGAATGCTTCAAGGAACGCACTGACAACACGAGACAGGTCACATCACGCTTTATATCACCAGGCGCCTGCTCCTGGGACAGATTAAATCATATGTGGGAGTCGGATAGACTATGAAATTAGGGAAGGGCGGTAGAGGTAACCGGTGTAGGTCGCTATCACAGTGTAATGTTAGCATAGACAGAACATTATCACTGTTGCCCAACACAACATATAATGTGAAAAACCTTAGTACACAGAACAAAGGGGAAAGGATAAAAACACAGTTCGTATAAGTCCTATATAAGTCAAATTTTGTAAACAGATGGTTACATAAGTGATGGTGTCGTCATGGCAACTGGCCGATGGATTCCAAACCTCGGTTCGCCAATTATGCTTATGTCACAGATAACTTAGACTATGACAGCACTAATACAATTGAGACACATTAGCCTTCATACACCCTTATATTTCTAGCCAGGGGCTAGATAGGTCACGAGGACCAAAGTTGAAGAGTCGAAGATGACATACAGTTCATGATTGGCATGGAGTTCCTTTCGTTGCATTCCATCAACTCATCTTGGGCCAGAGAACTGAAGGCTGAGTAAATGTGCATCGAGGGATGAATGAGGGGTTGGCATCTTTAACATACATGGAAACCTTCTTAATCAATGTGTTCTCACGGGTCGGATGAGTGAACAATGCAGGTAGACAAACAAATAACAAATTCAAGTTCGTAAACCGGATAGCAAGTAAATGAAGCAAATATTTGTCAGTAAACAAGAGTAAAACTGATTAACGGATCGATTGTCAATTGAAGAGAAAATAAAAACAGCTAATTGACTTCACAGCAAGCTGATGACGACAATCGTGCAGCGAAGAGGTCGGTAGAAGTGAGTTAAAACGTGTCGCACAGTTATAAAGCCGAAAACAAAACTGTCGCGTTGACTGAGTCATTCCGCGTGCACAGACACACACAAAGACACATAGGAAGACACTTTGTTTGCAAACCAGACAAGTTCGTGTGCGCATACTAACGAACAGACGGACTGTGACCCTGAATTGGGTCATGTTGATCACCGCGTCGAGAAATGGTGCGCACACGACTCCAGTAATTGGATAGGCCGATTGGTTCGAGTTTGAAAGGATCGAACTAGGTCATATGAACGACCGTTAAACAGATGCTCTATAAAACGGCCACAAATCGAGGGGGGAAGCACTGAAAAAATTTACACCGTGAGAGGAAACACGTAGTGAAGATACTGTCCATAGAAAATATGGTCACAGTCTCGGCAAACACATGAAGTCGGGAGACCATCAGCATGCTTGAGTCACGCACTGCATTAGCAATGAAATCATAGTATAGTTCTGTAATTTTGAACAAACTAAATACGAGAAAATGGAAACTGACCGACGTGAAATGCGAACTGCTGGGCGATGCGACCTGTCTGAGCTTCCCAAATAATTGTAGTCTGAGAAACGCAAGAGGAATAAAGCATGATAGGATACCAGACAGTCGACGAGTTACGAACGAAAACAAGAACAGACTATACAGGTTTTCAGGATGAACACTATGTAACAAGAAATATGACGTAATGGAAAACTTAAGCTACGGAATTAATCAGCCGAATAACAGTCTGCAGCGGTTGGGTCATGCACTCCGAATGTGAGCAGACCGCTGACCAAACTGAATAGTGATCAGGAAAACCACTAAGAGCAGAACCAAACTAGAAGTGACCAACTTAACCGCAAGATCATGAGCTAATCAGACCCAGATTGAGCCACTGAGAAAAGTAGATAGAAGCAGATATCTTGACTGTTTCATAATAAACAGAACCGTTGATCCAAGTGACTTTAATCATAATGCGGGAATCGATCGCACGTTTGTAGTTAGTCTGTAAGCTAGTAGATATTTATTAAGGCTCGAGAAGAAGTTGACAGAAGTTTTTACACAACTGGTTCCAATAACCACCAATGAAGTAGTGGACACTGATGTGGCTTTGTTGGGTGTCGTCAGTATTAGCCACGCCGGGAATGCTAACCCATGATTAATGAGCAATTGTCAGAATGGCAGTCCAGACATCTAACCGCGGGGGTTACTTTCCTTTGCCATTGCACAGTGCACCAATGGAACTCAACAACAAAAGCAAGTGTTCACCACTCCGAAAGTGCAGCTAGCATTAAAAGGATCAAGCGGCATACAGAAGTTCATCAATAAGCATGATGTATGCAACCACATTTGCCTGTATACCTTTGCAATCGTCCCAATGAATTCCATTACCATTCGGTGCCTTATTGTCAGAGCCGGCAACAGTTAAAACCACAGAATAACACACAGATAGTGATAAACTAAACCTAACGTAACACGTCAGATGCAGTTTGTGAAATAAGTCTTCAATTCAGACATCACCAGACATTTTTGTTGCTATACAATAAACCTAGTCACATATAAGCTGGATACCGTCTGGCTGATCATGCTAAACAACAGGGGATAGAAACCGTGACATTGTGACTAACAGTCGATATCATTAGGCGTAGACGTCACGACGAATAAGACCAGAAGGACGGTTGAAGCACACGAACTTACAAAAATAACACTACTGAATTATAGTGTGAACCATTTGTGAAGGCGTGGTAAGTTATGAGTGAAGATCGACCAGTGGCCGGAGCACAACTGCCAACCACATTTAACACGGGAAAAGCAGAAAGATATCATACAATCCTGGAGCAACAACTTCTCTGTCGCAAACGTGACGACGAACTGATCAATATCTATGATCTACAGGAACGTCCTGTGCAGCATCACCGAGAGAGTGAATACAGTTAACGTACCATAGTTCCCAAAACCGGCTACAATGAAGTGGTCAAGTGCCATTGTGTTGATAGTGCGCTACCCGGATGTCGCCCATAAAAAAAACAGGAAGGGTGGGGTTGGACAAGCTTGTCGCACACAATTTAATGACACCAACGGACGGTGGCAATTCACCGCATGATTTCTCTGTTCGAGAACCGACGGTGTAAATGTCGACAGGGGTGCCTAGCCGCGAAAGATCATCCCAGATATCCGTCCTGCTATCAGAGTCCAATAAAATGAGTGTTGGCATGTTCTAAGGAGCATCTTACGGATGGTTACTTGATTGGTGTAGCTGTGACCAGAAGACTGCCTCATAGATTCGGCGTCTACGTTGAAGTCAACTTGGGATAAGTCACAATTATCAGTAACTCCGATATCAGCGGAATTAGACTGGTATGGCTTACAACAGCTGAACATTCTGCATTGAAAATTGAAACATCGTGACAAAATGAAGCGAAGTCGCGTCTCTACATAGCATAATGTCTGGGCACCCTTATAAACTAGTGCAACGGCTGAGCAACAGATGTATAATCACAACCAGAACTTTAAAAAAAATAGGTTGCGTGTCAGGTTGAATCTAACAGTAACGAACACAACCAGCATCAAATAGTTCCACATACGAACAGAAGTAATGCCACAGAGAAAAAACCGATAGCCAACCCATTCAAACCTGTAGGAAAGACAGGAGTTTGCCACAGGGAAAATCAAAAATGAGTGACTGTTTATCATATACGTGCATGCATTTACATACACGAATAAGTAACGACACAGTCGATTAAGATCAACGAGGAAAAAACGGTCACCACAGCACATGTAGCACAATCAACACAAAGCAGTCCAACGGCACGTGTGCTGCGCACAATTCTACATGGAGACCCGTTTTTCGGACGTTAGGTGCCTGCCGAAAGAAGCCAAATACATGTGTGCAGGAACCAAACACACGCACACAAACCAAATACGTATGATGAGATGGTAAACACATCGAACTCACTAACCAAGTGCATCCGAGACTCACCTTGTCTACTCCAGCCGTCAAAATGTAATTCCCTTTTTTATTCCATTTAAGCGCGAATATCGGACCTTTATGCTGACCCAAGGTGGATGCCAGGTCACCTAAAATCCATACGAGAGGTAGGAATGATGAAATGATTCTTTCACGTAAGAAAATAATCTTGCTTGTTGTAAAATATAAAACTAGTTCAACAAAGGAAGGAAGCATGCTAGAGAGCTGTATTGGATTCGGTATGAATTATGTGCACAGTAGACGGTTAACACGGTTAACAGGGGGACGACTAGTCTCAAACCGTGAGGGAGTTGTGACTAATTGCTTACCATCCATGTTCCATACACGCGCGAAGCCGTCATAGGAGCCGGTTGCAAGAAAACTCCCATCGGACTAATAAAAAAGCGAGAGAAATATGATGCATAATAACGTTTTAAAAAAATGAACCACGCTATCAATATCCAGATGATGATAAAAACCAAAAACCAGAGGTGTATGTAGTAAATGATAAACGAGATCATCAAAAACCAGCACACAGCAGAAGTTGCGGTTAGCTAGAAGAGCCACGGATAAGAACGTGGCAGTAAACACTACAGACCTATGAAATTAACACAAAACCCAATGCAACCAAAAGTGTAGTGATAAATGAAGAGGAGCGAGTAGAAGAAAAGGGGGCAATATGCTGAATATATAATAAATTCTTAAATCATTGTGTCATATTCGAGAGTATCTCTAACCAGTCTTAGACTCTCATTTAGTATTTAGTGAACAAAAGCCAAAATCAACGCTGGCTGTTCCATGCTTTCTCGGGAAGCAAATGTTTTGCCACCAGGTTGCCTTCTCCAATCAACCCCGGGCACCGGCAAATGATGCCCTACGAACCATTATTGGTGGGTGACATACGAAGCACGTGCCCGAGTCAAAAACATCGTCCAGTAAAGCACCAGACCCGATAAACAAAGCAAAGTCCAAGGTTGCCAACAGGCATACTGGAACTCAATTTAAAATACTTTCATGACCTTTCCAGGGGAGTAAACAACTCTTGACCTGTTCAGTAGTCTGTACTCATCTGCGGAAATTCCCGGCCACCTAATGTGGATAAATAACAGCAAAGTGGTCAACTGCTCGAACCAAACTCATTGGCTGAAAGTTGTGTCTTGCCAATCCCAGAGACAGCTCTGAAGACGCTGATACTCTGTGAGACGTACAAGTTACACAACATCGGGCAAACATACTGAGATCACATTATTAACTAAAAACGTCCTGTCATTAGTAATAATCAACTTCCCCCATGATTGTTCTTTGAAGCCGAGACTTCCAGTTCAAGACCCCCAAAAATTTAGTTCGCATCGCACGCTCAACGTGCAGTTGCAATACAATGGGGATTTATATCAATACATTGATGACGCCGGGATGGGCACGTCCGAGTCCAATTCTGGTTAGCACGTGCGCAATAAATTTGGAAGGTGAGCAACTATGAACGGGGATTCAAACATACAAGCACACCGAAGGTTCTATGCGGCAGGGTGTCTTTCACCAAGAAAAAAGGACTTCAGTAGCGTGCACAAAAGCCTCGGAAACAGTGGATAGAAAGGCTTTCGGAGTCGACAGTCGGACCACAGGGGGCAATCTCTTGCATACGTTAAACTGAGATAACGTTTGCCGGGACGACGTTTTGCTCAGGACCTAGGCTTCAAAACAACGGTTATGATGCTGACAGCCTTCCATCTCCCAAACACACTGCCAGACCTACGAACATGGTAGGTCGGAGCTTGTCCGATGGCGCGAGCACGCGAGATCGACGATCGATAGAACCGTTAAGTTGCATCCGATGCGAAGGCTGTCGCGAATGTGTGTGTCCGTGCTACAACGGAACGTCGGCCGGCCTGTTGACAACGCATATTAGAACGATAGGCTGACACACAGTGTGTCACGGAATAGTTGCCGGGCTGTCGATCGGACCCGAAGCACGTGAAACGAGCAGTGACGCACACATGCAGACAGAACACAAACAAGGCGGTCGATACGTACAGTAACACAGACATGTGGGTACCACGTCAACGTAAACACACCCTAAGCGAAACGGCATTAACCAGAAGGGTAGAAATATAGATTAAAATGCTGAATGTACTTTTTCAATGGATTTGGCAAAAACGACGACCGCGGCGGAATACTAAACAAATATTTCCTATCAGACAACCGGACAGAGGGCAACCCGCTCTGCTAAGCTGAACCAAGAACGAAATCAGACACGCAAATTCCACTTTGTTCTGGTAGGCGTTAATATATTTACAACACCAGTTGACCTAGCCACAGAGAATCCCACGTGACCTGCTTCTTTGTTGACGTGATTTCAACAACAATATTCCTGAGGAAGACCACTGGATATGACTGAAATGTTGAGCATTATAAGTTGCTCGTAACGTTGTGCTCTTTTCAATCTATCAGTTAAAAGCATGCTGAACACAATTCTTAAACTGCCTGATTTCATTTGCATCAAATATGTTGCGGGTATTATACTCTCAGAGATATATTTGAATGTGATAAGTCGCATAACACATCCTGGAATATAAGGTGGCCACAACGAAGGAATTATGCCATAATCAGAAATATCACTACAGACATCAGACACGCGTCTGGGTAGGGGAAACGATTAGGTTAAAAATAGAACCATCGATCGAAATTGACAGTGAAATATGCGACGATCAGTCCGGCAGAAGGAGCGCGGACAAATAATAGAAGTGCACACGCATACTCGCATGAGCACGCGCGAGAACAGACATATTGGGGTAAATGGGACGGAAAATTAACCGGCTACAGTGATAATGGTGGTAAGTCAGTTGGAGAAACAGAGCAGAATCGATCGACCAGAGTCACTTCAGATAGAGATTGTGTAAATCTTGAACATTTTGTTGAAAATCAATCTTGTAAATGGATGTAACAACGCTGACGAGAGTGAACGGAGAAGTGGTAATTTTAGAGCAACAGTACGACGAAACACAGAAGATACGCTGAGAGGTGTTGAAACAACAGGGAAGTGGATAACTCACATTCCAATCTAAAGAAGTTACATCTTTATTACTCAACACGGGTTGGCCATCCCGATTGACGTAATGAGTGAGAACAAGTGGTCGAACGGGTTCTTCTAAGTTCCATATTCGTGCTGTGGAATCTCCAGAACTGAAAGGCGATAGCATAAATGAAAACTGCATAAATCTGACAAAAAATAATAAGAACAACAAACGACAATTCTATAAAAAAAGCACACAGCTGAAAGCGTCCTCAACGAATGGTCAAATCGGTAGTGCAAAAACGAGAGAGCTTCCCAGTTTCAATCAATGTAACACAATGCAGCCAACATGACGTCTATTCAAGTAATACAAAGGGAAATTTTTCACATAAGGATAGTGTCAAATTCGAGCCATGGGACGGACCACAGAAATGACCTGTCGCAACTGTTCGGTTTCTCGCTGGTTTTTATTCTTTAACATATCGGACATCGTTCTCAACCAACAATGTTATCCTTTGAACTCCCGAACGGTAGGGGAAGCTCCAACGTAAGTGATTTCATGCCACAAACGCAAGCCATACGCTGCCGCAGGCC